>CM023457.1:28651341-28917820 GCA_013339765.2 Haemaphysalis longicornis
AAGATTAGCGATCTCGGCGAGGCAGCGCAAACGGGTGTTGCTGATCAACCCTGGAAGCCGCCTTCTGCGTCAGCAATCACGAGTGCGAGAGACATTTCGGAGACCAGCGATAATCTGCGAGCCCTGAACGATCTCGCGGCGGAAGAGGGTAGTGGTTCAAATGGCGTGGTTCGACCGTTGGACAGACATTATTCAAAAAAGCGTAGGTCAGGCATGAAGGCGTTCGGTGGAACGCTACAAGGAAGAACAAGCCCGTTTCCGCACGGATCGCGAAAGACCCTCTCCGTCAAGAGGAGGGCTAATGATGGAGTCGAAACTGGAAGGCAGGATCCGACGGTTGAGTCGGTGGCACCGGACCAGGTGGAGGCGGACGGGAGTGCTCGTTCCTCGAGTACTGTAGCTGACGGCGAACCCTGGTGAACAATATTTACCGACATCACCTACACGTGACTTGAGCGTAGCTGCTCGAGCGTGCACTTTCCCTAGGGCGGCCATTCTTTCCGTTCGGAAACTCCTCAACGTGCTTCATGTACTGCCTGCCATTGATTGAGGTGTGTTCAAACGTCTTGACGAACCATTAAATTGACGCTAAATATGTGGGGCTGCGTAGCGTTATCGTCTAATAAACTGCACTCTTTCCTAATAGCCGCCATGCCTAACTGGTGTCGTAATTTTTCCTCTAGGTATAGATAACAGCCGCTTAATTAACCAGAAGAGAGATTCCTGTCGGTGTGTGTTTATCTGGGTGTGCGTATGCCCTCGTGTGTGTGTGGGAAAGTTAGAGGGGCGGGAGGCAGCACTAGGTAGGTGGCTTAAAAGTGGAGGGCAGTCTGTGGTCAGAATCTTCTATGTATAGGCTATAAGCCTGGGCTGCCGGCGGCTAGTTAATGTTAAATTAGCGCATTGTACGCCGAATCCCAAGGCGGAATTTGTGGCGGGGATTCTGGCGCCTTAAACACTGCAGAAAACATTCTCAGTGGTAAATTCTTTCCAACTATGTGCATGTACATCTGCATCAACTCAAGGACGAAAAATCGTACTACCTTCTATTGTCTTGTGGCTGAAAAGGTATGTGTATTCTTTTGCTACGGGTTGCAGGCCATGCCTGGCCATTCATGATAAAGCAGAAGAATGAATAGCTAACCCGTCTTCGAATGGTACTCTAGTGGTGAGAACAAGCCAAGTTTAGTCTTGCTTTCAACTGCAAGCTTCAATACCATTTCCCCAAGTGGGTATGTACGACATTATATGGCAAGAAACTCCTCAACCAGTCACTGACCAACTAAGTATCATCATCATTATTTTTCCGCCACACTACCAGTGCGAAAGCATTAGGCCCTTACACACAGAGCTGGAAAGGCATGGCTCGAACCATTAGCCCCTAACCGAAATCTTAAAAGGAGAGTCTTAAGAACCCGCACTGGCCACTCGGAGACCGCATCGACACATCGGTCGCCATGTCCATCGTAGTGGTTGGACCACACCCGGGGCCGTTCGACAGGTCGCGATACTCCGATTCATTGAGTAACAGCCTGGAGGGAGAACGGAAGCCTAGAACGCCGACGACACACTTGCTGCCGGAACCTCAGCCACAGCCCACCCCGTGCTTGCAAGTGAGTGTCGACCCAAGCACGACATGCCCCACCACAGCGTAGGGGGCCGGTGTCCTAACCACGACAACGATGGCTTCGAAGCGGCCACACCGGTGTGTATACTATAACTTGCACATTTCTGTCGGTCACAAAATAACTTTTTGCTTTAAAACAATAGCTATCTTAGTTGTACCGACGGCGTCAGGTCAAAAAATAATGCATTTCCCCATAGACCGGTTGGTCGACCGAAAAGCTCTGACGAGATTTCTGGAGAATTTCTGGAGATTTCTGGAGTCACGGCCAAATTGCGTTACAACCTTGTAAAATGGAAGCCGCTGCTGCGGAATTACATAAATTCTCAAATTCGACAACATGACTGCTGTAAGGAGTAGAGCACTGTGCGGGCCCGGGCTAACCGGAAAGGCTGGGTGCGGCCCGGCCAGTAGGTCGGGCTGGACGGGGCCGGGCCGCATTAGCGGTTTATCGGCGGGGCCGGGCCGGGCTCGGTATTAATGCCGCGGGGCCTGGGCCGTGCTTCGGCTTGAAGCGGTGTGCTTGGGCCGGGCAGTGGCTTAAGTTCACAGGCCCGGTCGTTAATAGTTCCGACGTGAAGTGTAGAAAAGAATATTGAAAGGAATGTTGTGAGTTGATTTTCATGCGCCTCTCGAAGTTAGTTCTATGCATTGTTTTGAAAACGCGTTTTGCGAGGTCTTATAGTCACTGTGATAGAATTTTAATGGAGTTTTTAGGTCCTACATCAGCATTTGATACTTCGGGTTATAAGATACGAAAGCTACGATTACAAGGAATGCTGTAGAGGGGGGAGTATTAATTCGAGCAACCTGGAGCTCTGCACTTAGGTCATCATACAGGTGTGTTTTACTTGTCGCACCCATCGAAATGCGGCTGCCATGGCCGGGAATCGAACTCGCATGCAGAGAGTAACCGAACTGCTGAGCAAACCGCTGCAGGCAAACACTGAATGCACGTGTATAATCGTGCACTGAAACGCGGCCACTAAAATTTAAGCATACCAACTCGCGGCCGAGACAACCACGTGGCGATTCCAATGTCTGATCAGCCAAGTTGATGATGTCTCCGATGTAAGAATACGAAGCTATTATTAAGCCAATGTGACGTGAACTGAAGATGTTGGAAGCTAAAGTAGGTGCACTACTTAACCCTAAACGTTTGGATGTTAACCCATGATGTGCTATACACAACAGGAACTCATGCTCCGTCTGATTGCCCGCTACGAACATTCAAGCAACTATTACAAATTTCCTTCAGCGTCTAACCCGGGGCCGTTCACGCACATGCGTGCCTTCCTTAGGCTTAAATACAAATTACCTGGCCTGGTTCTTGAGACGACGGTGCAGGGTCATGCCCGGGCTAGGTGTTGCTGACCCGGGTCGGGCTCGGACTTCATAAAGCAGTTTCGGGCAAGGCCCGGGCTTTGAAATGAGGCCTGTGCAAGGATATAATAAGGAGCAAAAAATATACCTTTTCTTGGGCGGCATTTCTTAGAAGAAACGATTCCCTAAATGGGGACAGCGCGCTGAAAAAGAGCACCCTCTAGATCTGGTTTTATAATTATCAGCTGCGCACGATAACTGAACAAATGCGCCATTTGTGTCGCTTTCTCACGTAATCTAACATCCGGACGGCTTTCCTAAAATCTATCCCTCTGTTAAAAAACATTTTACTGCACATTGCTAAAGAAAGTTGAGAGAAACGCGAAAGCTTTCTCAGACCAAAACTGCTCCGAAAGTGCGACAAACCCGTTGCTGAAAGTTCGTCTAATCGGTCGTCAAAGCTTCAAA
Source organism: Haemaphysalis longicornis (assembly GCA_013339765.2). Classification (NCBI taxonomy): domain Eukaryota; kingdom Metazoa; phylum Arthropoda; class Arachnida; order Ixodida; family Ixodidae; genus Haemaphysalis; species Haemaphysalis longicornis. The sequence goes on from CM023457.1 coordinate 28,654,757, forward strand.
GACTGAAATCGCAAATGAAGAGCGAACCCGTGCGACGTTCTTCTGTCCATTAAGTAGCGCATCTACGAGCCATCAAAATGTATACTGCCACATGGTTGCGACGGAAAATTCGAAATTCACCTCATGCAGCCTCACGGCTGTAAAGGAAAGCTGTACAGCTTTCTCAAAATCTTCGCACTTGACGCAAAAATTTGTCCTGCTCAAGGATACGAGCCTTCGACAAACCGCCTAACTGGGGCAGTCACTCTACCAGCCGAGCAAACCCGAATGCTAGCCGTTTGTAGCCCGGGAGCCATTGATCACCAACTCGAAGTGGTGGACAGGTGTTAATTGACGAGGTTTAGGGGAGGTCCCTAAGGTGGAGTAAGTTTCTGTGAAGACAAATTAAAGCTGTTCTCAGTCAATTTTAAAGCTGTCGGAAGTGCAGGAGTAGTGATCCGCCGTAATGGCTGCAGCGCTGTTTTTCGCTCACCTGCTGCCGCCCAATCCATTTCAAATTTCCCGGCCTTTGCATTGATTGCGCGCCTCCCGCCTAAATCTGCCCCAGCGGGAGTCTGATCTGTTCTATTTGTGCTTGCTTTAATTTTGTATGCTGAAGCTGTTTTTCGTCATTTCGAACGCGTAATTTGTTTCTTGCGCGGCTGGACCCTTTCTACGTGACTTCGAATGCGTCATTGCTTTCTTGCGCAACCTTTCAGCGGCATTCCGAAGGCGGCATTTCTTTAAGCATGGATGGATCCTTTCTGCGTCATTTCGAACGCGCCATTTTTTTTTTGCGCGGCCACTTTTTTCGCTTAAAAAACCAACTCGACGAGCGCTCCTAATTAAACGAACGAGGGGGCTGCCGGCTATATACAGAGATTTTGCCTTAAATGTACCTACAGTTTTCTTTGCGCTTAACAACGGGGAGATGTATGACAAGCGCCAGCGGTTCACGAGGCTCGAATGGTTATGACTATTCAAACCATGTGGTTTTCGAAGCCTCAACGTGACTCCCCGATGATTGTACACCATGGCTCTACTTGGGTCCGTTATCTCACTGCGCCGTCTGATTCTGGCAGTCCCGTGGACCGTTAGCGAGCTACGACGACAAGGCGAGCCCATAAAGTGCTCTGCACTTCAAAATTTGGCATCCACATCAATTCAGGCTCACTGCTACAAACAAAAGCTGTATAGTTTTTCGTTGTAGCCTTAAGGCTGCATTGGGGTGTATGCCGAATTGTTTTTCGCAGGCATATACTCCACATTTTCCACTTCCCCTAAGTATGGTCGATCGGATACGTGGTTGATGAGATGCAGGTATGCTGCTGTAGTGCTTCTTCGTGATCGATGCACGTATTGTCTCATCTAAAACCCTTCGTTGTTCACAACTTTCAAGTAACCATTTTGACACAATGGAAGCCCGGTTTCACGAACACGCCGCGTCTGTCCAGAGATCGTTAGCCAGAGCCTTTCGTTCGACCAACCGTATTGGGGTAAATGCATTAGATACTGACCTGACGCCATGGCTCCCACTAAGAAAGCTATCGCTTTAAAAAAAACGCCCGTGCGCTGCTGGTGTCAACATCTGGTTTTACGGCAGGTTAAATTAACATTCTTTCCCAATTACGTTCTGCGTATAAGTCGTCAGGATTTTTTGTCGGAACCGAGTTAGCTATATCCGATAAAATTCTTCTCCCAGCTGCCTGCATCTATTGACCACGGGCCACCAATTCTGCCTACCGCTGAACCCAGGATCAGGAGACGAAGCATGAGGCCTGCGTTTCTCATTCAGTAAGTAACTCTCTTGAGCGACTATCCGTTACCTTGAAGCTGTAGGTACCAGACCGGCAATACTACGGGGTGATGCAGAACGCACACCTGTTTTGCAAACCTACTTAATACTGAGTGCGCGCGCTTTCTGTGCGCCTAGTTTCAAAATAACAGCATTGCTTTACCGGGTTCGTTACTTTAGCGGCTTCCAGAGCCATCGAAACTATCAGATTATGTGTATGGACGGGACCTTTGGACCATAAAATACACACAAAACAAACAGGTCTTTATAGTTCTGCAATACATTATTAAGTGTTTATATCCAAGTGAATCCCTTACTGTGTGCGAAATGTCACGTTCCTGTTATGGCTTTACTAGGCTCCTGAGCAGTTGGATTTTTGAACACAAATGCTTGGAAATAAATGTTCTAAAAATATCGCATATTCAAAGTTCAAATGATGCTAAATTAGGGGTTTCGACCTTCCAACGAATATACTTGCTGTGATCGTATGAAGCGACTATTCTTTGCTCCTTCCTACAATGTGGGCTGCACGATAGCGAAAATATTGGATTGATTGATTGATGGATGGATTGATTCAACACGCCGATGCTACGCAGGCGATGAGGCGCGCCGTAGTGGAGGGCTCCGGTATTAATTTTGACCACCTGGAGATCTTTAACCGTGCGCTAAAATCTTGAACAATCGGGCGTTTTCGCTTTTCGCCTCCACCGAAAATAAGGAGCTTTCCATTGTGTAAAACCTCGTTGTTGGTGGAAGCTTTGTATGCGTGCGTGCGTGCGGCGCCGCAACGCTATGTCCGCACTCGAGCAGGGACGCCTGTACCCATTAAAGAAACCGGTGGGTGCCCGGCGGTACGTGTATTCGAACTCGGTACCTCCCGCATACGAGGCAAGGGTTGTACCTCTGAGAAAGCACGCGCCAGCACGCGCGCGCGGTGTGCGCGTGTGCGTGCGTGCGTGCGTGCGTGCGGGCGGGCGTGCGTACGTCCATGTCAAATCTCCTACATGTGTACAGTGTTGTTCTTCCTGTCCGCCAATTGTCCTACGAATGACCTACTCTCTGTACGACACTTGTGTACGCGCTGCGGGTAGAAGCACAGGATCGATAGCTTAGAAAAAGGACCAATTTTATTCCTCAACCCCTTGTTTTTTTTTTCCTGTCTACAAACTCTTTCGGGCTGCAAAATGTTGCTGACGGGAAACCGGGACGATAAGCGCTTCAAATCCCCGACTCCGTATGTACCTCAAAGAACCGCCCTGGCTGCCCCCAAACGCTGTCGCTTTTAAAATGCAGACAGCCGTTTCACACAGCGGTGTCCTTCCATAGACTGGGTACGAGTTACCCTTGCACGGACACCAAAGTTTTTCACCCGGCGTCTTCACTTGCTGTCGTTTTTAAAGCAAAGATTTTTACCTCTACCTGCCAATGGTTATTTCGTGGCGTGCGGGACAAGAAACTCCAGCGCGGCTGGGGAACGGGAGGGCGCTTTTCACTCACGGAGCACACTGTAGATGGCGCGGCGATAGGGCGCTACTACCCAGCGTTCCCCACAGGCAGGTGACTGCTGGCACCGGCGGGCGCTTCGGCGTGACGGCTTTGTCATCTTCTTTAGCGACAGTTGTTTTTGGCCTGTTTTGGCGCTACTTCGCGTCCATTGCGCACTTTCTTCACACGGCTTCATTAACTTGATCGACAGCACCTGCTGGGTAGCCCGGACCCGACGGAATTCAGTGAGCGTACGGCTAAAATACGTTAAGGATTGGTTTGCAGGGCGGAAAAGCAAAATGTAGAGACAACATACAGAGGTCGCTACAGAAACAGTACTTTTTGAGCCCTGCTTGCCACGAATGGGACTCTGTTTTCTAAATTGGTGACTAACAATTCGGTTGTGTTTTAAGAGCTATTACAAAATGCGAAAGGAGCATACTGGATCTGATAAATAGCGATTATGAAAGTTCCCTGGGCCTTCTCGCATTTCTCAAACTTACTAAACTAACTAGTTTAAATCGGTATAAATGGGAATCACTAAGCTCTACATGCCAAATTGTCTCGGTGTCTGCGCTTGCTGTGCGCGGTGGTGTAGCCCTGAGCGAGCACATCAGGATGGATAGGTTCCGCTGCCTCACCCTCCGAAAGGCGCTCCTCTATGTTTTCTCTCTCCCGAATCACGGCCGGGCTACAGCGGCGGTGTCCGCCGCTCTAGCCCGGCTTGGCCGACGCTGCTGAGTTCGGGGCGCCGCCCCCGCTAATTCCAGGTAGCGGCTGCCAGTATCTCTGGTTTCACTCTTCGTAGAGCCGCGTGTGTGAATTCAAGTGGCGTCGCTTGGGCAATTGTTGTGGGTGTCGTTGAAAGGTTTGCTCTCCAACGACCTTCATAGCGTGGATTGGAGCAAATTTTTTTCGCGCTTCTTTTGCAGGCGTCGTGCTTGCTTCATTGTCGTGACGGCCGTGTTCGTCGTCCTCGTGTTACTCGGCTTCGTGTTTTTGGCGCTGACCAGGACTTCGAGCGGCCATAAGCCGCGGGTGGCGATGCTAACGAGACGGGCAACCACGGAGGCGTCAACCAGGCTGGAAACCGCCCCGCTGCTACTAGCGCACACGTACGGGAATTACGGCTACACGCGTGGGAGCCTGTCTGCTGCAACCCACGCCACACCGAAGACCCGATTGGCCGAGCGTGCGGAGAGCATCAACGAGCAGAGTAATGACACGGTTTGAAGCTGCTAGAAATTCACCGTACGCCCAATCTTAATGCAGGTGGTGGGCACATGCTATTCACCCTGTGATTTTAATGCGATAGCATTGTTTAGATGCCACACGGGGCTTGGCCTGCCTTTCTAGTTGTCCGGCCTCGAAACAGTGCCCTCGATCATGGCTAGCATGAGCCGAACGTAGCAGCAGATTCTGTCGCGCGACTGCTGACGTAGGGACCGTTCTAATTAAGTATGCAATGTCGCCACAACGCTCCTTGCCGACAACCGTGCCTTGAAACGACGCCAAACCCTCTTCGCGTTATCGAGGCTAAACAAGGCGAGAGGATGCGGAGAGCGAATCGATCAGTAACGTCAAATACGTGTTTGTCACACGCAGAATAAACAAACACAAAATATCAGAATGAAAAATAGGCGCAGCCAAGAAAAAGACGAAAAGATACCCATGTGAAAGCACGGGCACTGGCTATTCCTTTTTATGAGTACTGTGGGAGGTTTCTGGTTATTGTTTTTTTTTTGCAATAATGAAAACGAAGGCCGGGCTTGTCTTATGTGCGCACCCTCCTCGATAAATTTCAAAGTCAGTTCTTTATTGGCCGTAATCCAGACGTAACGGTTGAAAAATATGAGTGAATAAGAATTTTTCCGTTCGAAACTGCCTCTCACAAATAACCAGAATGCCGAAAGTATGATGAATCGGCCGCCGAGGGTAGTTTGTGCCATTAACAGTTGGCTCAACATAAACTTGGGCAAAAAGATGTTATTCATTTTATTTATTTATTTATTTATTTATTTATTTATTTATTTAATGTATTTATTTATTGATTTATTTATTTTATTTATTTATTTATTTATTATTTATTTATTTATTTATTTATTTATTTATTTATTTGGGGGGGGGTTTAAAGCACCGGGCTACACCTGGGCCACCAGGCGCGCCGTAGCAGAGGGCCACGGCTTAATTTTGCCCACCTGGGGATCTTTAACGTGCGCCGAAATCTGGACACACGGACGTATTCGCTTTTCGTCTCCAGCTGAAAAATAGGCACCGCGGCGTGGATCTAACCCGCGTCTCCTAAGCTCAGTAGCACAACGGCTGCTTCACCAGCTGAGCCACCACGCTGGTAAAACTGCAAAGCGGATACTTAGGCAGTTACTGCCTCACGGAACAAACACAGAAGATCCCTCAGGCATGCCGTTCACGAAAGTTTCGCAGGCCCCTTTGACAAGCTGACCATCCCATGACCTCCTGTCTAAGCCTCCTCGAATAACCTAAGAAGTCGTGGGAAAGTTAGAAATTATGAAGGAACAACATTGCCATATTTTCACGGACTTTCGCTCTGCCGAAAGCGACAGGCCGACGGGGGGACGTGCGGATAACCGTATCTGCTTTGAAAAAGAATTGGCGCAGTTTGAACTAATGGTGAAAGGCTGAAGAAGCAGCAGAGCAGGTGGCCCCTCTTTCTTGCCAGATTCCCGGCTGTTGCAGCTCACAGGGATTTTCGAACTTGCCGCGGAAAGTTCTCCATGACTGCCAGGCCCGGATCGTTTTGTCCGCAGCCTTTCACAGCTCTCCCAAAGTGGACCGCGTGAGCAGGCGGTAGAACATGAGGCAACCATCTAAGCGAACTCTGCGCCTGTAGCGCGAGCTGTCACCTGTTCGCCATGTGAAGCGCGGACGCATGTGAACTTATTTCTTAGTATAATTTTGCGGGCCCCTCACGTGGCGCAGGCCCACGAACAAGCCTGGCTGACATTGGGTGCTCCTCAAGAGCCGCACACGCACGTGCGCTCGGTATTTTAGGGCGAAGCCCCTTAGGTGCTGGGGTTGTTGGCGTCTCCTGTCGTCGTCGTGGTAATAGTCGTCTCATGTAGTTACACTACTAAAACACCGCGAAACTCGTTCACGGCTCGCGCTGCAACGTAACGCGTGCTAAAAAAGACCGGAACAGTCGTTTACGCCTCGCGCTAGGCAGCTTCGTGCTTCTAAGCCAAGAGACCTTAACATCAAAGCTGTATACGTCTACACCCCAAAAGTTTCGTCTCCGTTGGCAAAAACGTTAAGGCGCCAAGAATAGACTGATGCACCACATGCTTCTCGCCTCCCCAGGTTTCACGTTGGTGAAGATGTTCCGGGATTTTGTTGCTTTGTTACCTTCTTTCTTTCCTTTCTTCCCTCTGTATTGTATACAAACGGTATCTGTAGTAATAGTCGCCTACTGTTCCAAGTCTAACCAAGTGAACGAGGAATGCGATTCTGTAACTTCAAATAAATTCCCAGACCGGGTCAGTGTTCATGATTTTTTCTTTACGTATAAAGTCGGTAGGCGGCTCTGCGCCAGCGTCCTACCTCCTTCTGTATTAATGCATTTATCGCGCTGTAGTTACGATACGAACAGTTCTAACGAATTTCTAGCTCGAGGATATGTCGTCAAACTTAGCAAGCATTGTATTGTGTAAAGTTGAACCTCGTTATGACGAATACTCATATAGCGAATTATCAGCTACAGCGAACAAAATACAAACGTTGGTTGGGCACGCTTTATTTCACTGACACTTATTCTTTTATAACGGAACTGAAACCGTAAGAGCCGCGCGCGATATCGGATATACCGAAGAAATATTTGACCAGGAGCCTGAGAAGCTACACGAAAAAAAAAAAAAAAAAAGTCATCTGAAACTGCAGAGGTACAAAGGCACATTTGCTTATGGGCACTGAAAAACTCCATCCTGCTCAGTGATGTGAGTATCTACCAGGCGAAAATCACATCTTTCGTCAAATAAATAAGGACGCAGGCCTGTATTGTCGGGAACTTTGTTCTGTTGTAATTTCACGTACTCATGTTCCGGTTCATTGAGGTTGAAATGCAACAAGGAGAAAAGTAAAGGTTACCATGTTTGTAGTGGATTCCAAGTCAACAAAATGCATTTTTGTATGAAGTATTTTCGCGCCATCCGGATTTGCGATTTGTTATAGCCGGTTTTTACCTCTACCATTACAACGAATATCGAATATAAGGAACTAATTTGTTGTCCCGATACTACTTCGTTATAACGAGGTTCGACTTTACTTTCGTTTCCAAACCTATTGCGCTTGCATGATTGTGGCACCAACAACTATGCCTTACTAGATCTTGTTGGACACTCAGCTGCCATCCCAACGCAATGGGAGACGACAGGCTGGACGGCGTCGTCAGAGCACGTGGATCCCGCTGTTCCCGCTAATGCTTCCCGCCACGGCCTGACTGTTCCCTCGGTTTCCAATGGAGAGGAGCTTCTCAAAGTGTCCGATACGAGACATGCCGGCCGAAACGGAGAGTACATTGGGATGGGGGATCAGGTGAGGAAAACAGGGACCGTAATACAGCATCGAGAGACATTAAACTCGGTGTTTTATTCCCTTATTTTATAGTGATGCAGTGTTACGGCCTCCCGCCGGCGGTTGTAGATGTGCGTCCGTCTACACGTTGCATCGACACAAAAAAATTTCCGACTCCAATTTCTAGCGAATTTCACGCAGGTGGCTTGGAAAGAAATATGCCGTATTTGGCCGCTAAACACACTGCCCTAACGCCAGCGCTGATTCACTTGTAATAACCAGTTAAGAGGGAACTTCTAACGTTAGAGAATTCTCGACCCCTGACAATACATAGCCGTCTACTGAGGGAGTAGGAGGGAGTAGACAACCGATGTAACTTTTGTTCAGTAAGAACTATACCGAAAAAATTACATGACAATTAGAAAATTCATCTACTACAACTTTACGCAGAGTTCAATTAAGTTTCGTAATTCGCAGTGCAGCTGTGCATATTGTGGAAGTCTCATCCGCTGCGCGTGATGGGCTTCTACGGAAGGGAAACGGGACAGCCGGATCTTTGTACCCTACAATGAAACTTCAGTCCTCACAAACTTCATTCAGTTAATTAAGTGTGAAGTATGCTCAATCGGACATTGCAAACAAAATAGCCTTGTTTCGTGCATAGGTGCATCTCTTGAGGTAAAACGCAACCCAGCCTCGCTGCTCGTCCTGTTCCCCGAGTGGAAGGGCTGATGATATTTTTTTGTCCATACGGTGTTTCCATCTATTCCGGATGGAAGTGTAGCTGGTTGGTTGAGTGTTGTATTTAGGCATATGTATTCTTTGATAGAGCAATGTCTTCGGCACCAGATCCAATTTTTTTATCACCGACATGGCTTTATACGGCTCCTGAAAAACCTTATCTACAGAGTGGTGGAAATACAACCCAGTCCGATCCAAATTTCATTTCAATTATTTAGAAAAAAATGGTCAAAGTTCTTTTTGATAATTACAATAATAAACTAGTAGTTACAAACTACGCAAGGAAACTTCTGCGGTACATCAATCGGTAGAGCCCATTGTTCCGGCTAAACTGTTCCGCAAATTGCGTGCAGGCAAGTATTGAGGCGGCTCGCGAACACGACGGTGGAAACCTTCAAACCCCTAAGCCCAAATAATTGTTTCGCCTTCGTGACAAGCTGTGATGCATTGTTCAGATTTATTGCTGTCACATTATTACCAAGCTGTAGGAGGCGAATGTAGTTCGGAACGCAATGATTATCTCACGCGTTTTTGCGTGCCTATTACACGCAGATCTGGAACCCGATGCTCTGGAACGACGATACACACCCTGGTGGCTCTACTGGCGTCAGGACACATCGACGATATCGGGAGAGGTAACTGTGAATTCTCAGGATCCGTACAGTTTCCAAAGAGGAACCTCCAAGTAAGCAGCAACGTTCTTCCTGTCCCCGCAGTTTGAAGAACTACACGGAGCCATTGGCCAGCCGCCATGAAAGTCAACACGAACCATTGCGGGAGACGTCACGCAGACACCTGTCATTCTGCGACTGCGCGTTTCGTCAACACTGCGGACTGGGCGCTGACTGGCACTACTAGGACTCATCGTCCGATCGGTTAGCAATCAAAGAGGTACTGGAGAGTAATCATCGTAACCGATACAGTTTCCAAACAGAGGACTCAATCAAGTAAGCAGCCACGTAGTCTAGCTGTCATTCCCGCAGTTGCCAAAGAACGTTTGAAGAAGTACATAATGGCCAGCGTGCGCAAGCATGGAGTGGAAAAATTTCAACGACACAGAAGCTATTCAGAGGCGACGTCCACGCAGACAAAGGAGACGCCACTGCCAATCACGGAGTTTATGGAAGGGACGGACGTACTAGGAAGAAGAAACGACTCAGATGCGATCGAATCGGCCAGCGAACGCAGGCTTGGGACGTTCATTGCGCCGTTGGACTGACGTCATCAACTGTCTTTGGATGAATAAGCTAATATGCTCCATTCTTTACTGAAGAATAATTGTGGTGTCAGCCCCGTCTAGCTCGTGCTAGCACTGCTAGTGCTATTGCTTCGAATGCCTCTTTACAAGCTTGTATATTTATGCAGCTTGTTGTCGATGGCTCAAGGGCGACCTGTCATTCTGCGACTGCGCGTTTAAGTTGCAGAGTGAAGAAAATATCAGATTCTGTGGTTCCGTGGCTACACCCCAAGCTACATACACCTGAAAGGAGCAATGGCGATACGAAAGAAAAACGATTTGGTCTGAAAAATGTATTGCCGCAACGGGCACAACGCCCAGCGTTTTGTAGAGTGGAAAGGGGTTGAGCAGTCCGTTTTAATTAATCGTACAAGTCGCTTAAGTTTACGCAGTAGGAAAGCTTCCCTTTCTCATTACCCTACCTCTTCCCCTATCTTGACCCCCCCCCCACCCAAAAAAAACACACACACACACGTGGTTATACCATAAGGTATACATTTCGCCTTTCCATGATTACAGATGCAGCGGGGACCCTGCTGCTCCATCAACATCGATTTTAGTGAGCACCGGGATACGTGTGGAAATGGAAATGGCTTATATTTATCATCGCGTCCCCAATAAAAGCGTAATGTCAACTAAAAAACTCTGTGTAGATGCGACGCATAGGGGGTACACGTTGCAGCGTTGGACAGCGGAGGAACGGCGCTGGAACGATGGAGCGGAGCGGCGCAGGCACCGCGTTTTATAGCGCGCATAACGGTGAGGGGACGCGCCGGCGCCAGTGCGTCTGCCGCGGCTATGACGCAACACAATTCACTTTAATCCAAGCCACAATCCACAATCCAATCCAATCCAATCCAATCCAAGCCAAGCCAAGCCAATCCAAGCCAATCGAATCCAATCCAATGCCCCTCGCTAGAGAGTGTTCGCTATCGGAGAGGAGAGGGGGGGAGCGGCGGAGAGCGCAGCTGGCGCGGCGAGGAGAATGGGGGAGGGGTGGACGCCGACGACGACAACGCCGACGATGCCGGATGCAGGGACAAGGCGAGTTAGTGATATGCAGTCGCATCTAAAAGTGACCGACGTCATTCTGTCGGCTAGAGCGAGAGAGAGAGAGAGAGAGAGAGAGAGAGAGAGAGAGAGAGAGAGAGAGAGACTTTAGCCATGGCGTTGAAGTGCGCATATTTGTGGTCGGTGCCTTCTGTCCAAGCCTCCGCTGGCACCGTGCCGGCTATCTTCGCCCTTTCCGCTAGAAAAATCTGCGTTTCGCGGCAGGCGCTGGCCAACGTTCTTTCCCACTGCTCGCTTGAAGGATTCGGGAGGGAGGGATCTGGGTTTAGTTGACGTTTCTAGACAGTATGGTGCAGTGTGCCCGGGGCATGGCAATAATTACATAGGGGATCATAGAGAGTGGGATGAATGGCCTGTAGTCGCGTTTGGTGTGATGACTTCCCGTTCCTTCCTGACTTGATCGTTGACTGGAGGATACAATTGTATCACTAGTCGGTAGTGTTGAGTAATGTCGGAGTTTGTGAGAAGTAGTTGCCAGTTCTGCTCCGGCTGTTCTTTCTACCAACAATGCTATTTTAAAAGAAAAGCATTCAAGAAAAAATATTGAGGAAAACAAAAATTGAAAGAAAGAGACCAATCATTAGAACAACTATGGTAAGCAACATGTAGACTACCGAGTTCCCACCCTGCTAAGAAATGGCGGCCACCTCATGGACTTTAGTAATACAAGATCAAAGAAGGTATATAAAACCCTACTTATTCAAAACGGTGTACAATTCTCCTAATACTTCAAACTGTGTATCTGTAAACAGCGTGCTCAAGTTTTTCTAGATGCTTCCTTTTGAGCCAAATTTCCTTTTTTGTTTTGCTTTGGTGTATCATGCTAACGTATTATTTTGGTTTATTACAGGATTGATGTTTTTTTTTTTAAAGAATGCGCTATCTCTACATGGGGTCCATGCTGAAATAGTATTTTGCTGTACATAAGGATGTATGCTGTGGAACGTTTGCATATTATGTTCCATATGTAAATGCATAGCCGTGCAACACTGCCGTCGGGAGAAAAAGCCTCTGTTAGGCTGCTTTAGTCTTTCGCTTTCCCCCCAGTCTTTCCGTTATCTCGTGCTGTACGCGAAAAGAAAAAAAATAAACTTCAAACTTCAAACAATCTAGGAAGAGTTTTTGTGTTTTAGGGGAAATTAGACGGCTAGAGATACGTGTCTGTGAAGAAAAAGTCCAGAGGCTGCACGTGCCTTCAAAGCGCGAGCCGTCTCAAAGAGCGAGGCATGCCATGAATCGAGGCGCTGAAGAATGAACGTCCCGGTTCTTGTTTCGTCATGTCTCTAAACGGCTTATGTAAAAATCATAATCCGTCTAAGAGGCATGAGGGGACAAGTGAGCGCACAGTTATAGAATACCCCGGAATGTTTGTCTTCCTTACGAAAGGAGCTCCGGACTTGGGCTCGAGGGTGGCACATTCCCGCAAGGCGCACAGAAATGAATTTCTTTAATTGACGCTACTTAAAATACAGCACGAAGCGCTCCGTGTGCGGGAAGGAATTAAGCTGGAGTTCCGTATACATTCTTTGTTGTAATAATACGAATACTTTAGCATCCCTTCCTTTAAAGAAAGTTGCGAGGAGCGCGAAAGATTTCTCACATCAACAGCGTGTCAAAAGTGCGTCAAAACCTTCGTTAAAAGTGCGTCTAACGTTCTCTGAAAGTGTGCCCAGTCGATCGTCAAACCTCCATAGGCACAAATCGGAAACGAAGAACAAACCCGCGCGACGGTTTTCCGCGCACTAAGTAAACGCTTTACGAACGATCATTAATGTATTGCGATACATGGTTATTGAGATAAGGGTATACTATTGTACTCGCTCTTCAATATGGATGTGTTTATTATCTTCTGTAGAACCGTTCCCTTTTCGCTATTTTCAAGTAACCGCTTTGGCACAATGGAAGCCCGGTTTCACGCACGCGCCGTGTGTCCAGAGATCTTGTGGGAGCTTTTCGGTCGACATACCGGTCTATGGGGAAATGCATTAGTTTTCTGACAAGGCGTCATCGGTCCAACTAAGAAAGCTTTCGCTTAAAAAAACGCTTCGCAGCAAAGCCCGCATCAACGCGGATGCTCAGCAGGAAACGGCAGTAACTGTATATGTCTTCCTTAGGAATTAACACCGTCAAGGATGAAGAAAAATAAAATTTGCCCATACCTTTCACCTCAATTATGTGTCATTGAAGTATAACCGACAGTGACACGTTAGTTCGTCGTCCTTCTTTTGTTCTACAGTGCCGTTTGTGTTTGGCTTGGCTTACTTCGAACAAAAACAAAATGATAAAATAACGCGCCCTCGGTTCCAGACCTGAACAGAGGTGCGCTTTTAGTGAGTGAACTTGGTTAATATCTCACTGCTTCATGCAAATGGTCGCTTGTAAAGCGAGCTTCCAATAGAGTTTATCCTAGTAACTTCATCAAAAGGGGCCATAAAGACAAAATGCAACTTTGCTTAGTTTGAGAAAGCTAACCTTTGGTAGGTCACTCAGTTCCATTCCAGCAACGTTTTTTTAATCGAGAGAACGCAACAAATATTGAAATAACCGTTATAATTTCGCCCTACAGTGACATAATATGGGCACTAGGAACGTAGCAAAGCCAGCACTAAAATATCGTTATCGTGTTAACTGTACGTTAGCATTCAAGGTACATGATGAGACGAAAGTCGACCCTATACTGCAACCGCCCAGTCATGTTTCTTGCTGGTGGCTTAAGTCGACGCCCACCACAATCGAACAAGATTGTGTGTACCGTCATAGAGAAATCTCTAGAAAGTGTCAGGGGTCGCACCGATTCTTCATCTGTTTGCTTTAATATCCATATTGTTTGTTTGAAGCTCACAATGAAATTGTTAGCGAGACGAAGCAGCCGTTTTCATATACACAAAACTGATATTTTGTCTTGATTGATTGATCGGTTGATTGATTGATCGGTTGATTGATTGATTGATTGATTGATTGATTGATTGATTGATTGATTGATTGAGTGATTGAGTGATTGAGTGAGTGAGTGAGTGAGTGAGTGAGTGAGTGAGTGAGTGAGTGAGTGAGTGAGTGAGTGAGTGAGTGAGTGAGTGAGTGAGTGAGTGAGTGAGTGGTTTAACGCACCGACTCTACCACAGTCGATGAGGTGTGCCGTAGTGGAGGGCTCCGGATTAATTTTGACCACCTGTAGATCTTTAACGTGGGCCAAATTCTCGAACACACACGTGTTTTAGCTTTCCGCCTTCATCACGAAAGCGCTCGCCGCGCCCGGGAAACGAAGGTATTTTGTTTTCATGGCCCCTTTAACGCATATCGTATCAGAACAGCCAACAGAATGAAGTGCGTTTAATGGAACGCTTTAGTTAACAATATAGACTACTCCGTTACGCTTAGGCAATACAACAAAGGCTTTTTACTGTATTCACGTAACAAAGCAACGATGGATTTCGCGTGATTTTTTGTCGGCCGCTCATTTCATGGCATTTGACGTTTCTGCATGACAAAGTATGGTGTTTATATCATCGGTCATCCTTAATTAGCTGAGGGGGCGGTGTTTCTGCGTGATCGTTTGTCACGGAGGCCTGTTTGTCAGGCTGCTTTATTATTCACTGTTATCTCGGAATTACGGGTGACGGGGGATTTACGGAATACGGTGGATCATGCGTGGTGTATCGGTAAGACCGTTAACAATCCATTACGCCGCCGTATCGCTTATACTTGATTAATTGCAATCGTGACGGCTTCCGCATACTGCCTTCAAGCATTCAATAATCATTCAAGAATGGTCATTAATGTTCCGCCTGCAACTGTTGTTATCTTATTCTTATGTGCCATTGTTTTTATATGCAGAAACAGTGAGTCCTTGCTCATACAAGCTTGTTAATAGGAATTGTTGCGAAACCGTGTTTGCGGAAAATCTGCCAAACTGCTTCGGACGATTGGAGGACCACCGCCTTGGATACAATTGTGTTGTGCGCAGAGATAATTACTCCCCGCACTTATTCATTGCCGATAGGCGGAGCATGCGGAAGCCCGGCCCCTAATCACAGTGACTTCCGTTTTTATTACAGTCCTGAGTATGCCTAGAAAACGAAAACAAAATTCACCCAGAGAACGACGCATATCTGGGCCCAACACTCAGAGAACTAACGAATAAATTTAGCCGTATCTTGGTTGGTTGTTCTGTTTCCTCCGTATTTCTCTGCAAATGAAATCCCTCGGAAACCGCCAATAGTGTTTCGGTACATTGCGACGATTACCCTGAAATCTTTCCGGCATCGATGACCGACGTTCTCACATCGACCTCTTTGCGTTTAGGTATATTCGACGGCTATTATCGGCTCACGAAAGCGGGTTGTTCTGTGGAATCACGCTGGATGCATTGGCGCACAAAGGGTCGGTAGGACCTTGTACTTGGCTTGGCTTCGTTAGTCCTTCAGGGCAAGAGCAGCCGCCAATGGGCTAATGTTCATTCCAATACGACAAGGGACGCAATCGCTCGTATCGCTGTGGGCGTGGTGATGTGCAATTGAATGTGCGGTCACGGTGGCCTTGAAAGGGATTCGGGGTCAATACGGGCCGCGGGAGCTTAGTGTTTCTGCGTATTACTTTTGTTTTATGGCTCTTTTTTGTAACGATTAGCCCGACGACACTAAAAATATTGCACTCGGCGTCTGTGATTTATATTTTAGCTCGACGTCTTTCTGATCTGATCCATATTCGTAGCTCATGCATTTACCCTGAATGCGCCAAATAAACCGCGAAATGTAACGCAGGAAGCCATGTGCCCAACTCCGTTATTTGATTCGCCGGTCAGACGCGATAGGGGAGGGCTGTGGCAAAAAAAATATTGGAGACAGGGTTCTTGGGAGCTGAGTCCCATTGCTCCAACAGTGCGGCGTAGGAACGCGACAGCAGCTGAAAATATTTTAACTTTTTCGCACTATTCAAGAATTTTAGGAGCAACCCCGAAAGGTACTCCTAAACGTCCTGAAAAGTATTCCTTCTGGACCTCCTTCCCATTACTGTGGCATTCGACTTCTCATAATGTATAACGACGTCTTGAGAGTGTCAATCATACCCGTAAGTAGATGCTTCTTCCAAGAACGCGAATATTCGTGATGATTGCCGTACTGCAACCTCTCACTATAACGAAACCGCTTCGTTCAAAAATCCAGTTTATTACAATTGTTCCGAAATTCCTACAGCAGTGCAACGGGAGAAAAGTGTGCTCATGCTAAGGAAGTGTCGCTTATAACGAAGCCAGTTACCAGTCGCGACAATCTGCCATAAACAAGGTTTGCTGCTGGCGATAAACATCGGAGCTTTATTGTTCTTTACAACCGACTTACTCACACTTGTATTACTGTGTGATTCACACACCAAAGGGGCGTATTGCTCACAGTAACAACGTCGCTAGCAAGATATAAAGCTTACTTCGCGGTTCTGAATGCCATTTTTAAGGCAAGGAAACGATAAAATCAGGAAGTTAACCTGATTGGCATGCTCATTGCACGTACTTAAAAGACAGGAATCAATGCCTCGCAAAATATTTCTTCGGTGGGATTAGTGTGCCAGACATACTGCCCTCATTGCTTTGCTGTAAACGCACAGCCTTGAAGAAGACCTGAAACCCATGTAATATGACAGCGCTTTTTTGCGCATGATGAGTGTTTTTGGATGCTTAAAATGTTCAGTAACATGATAAGGGCAAATAAATATTCGTATAACGTCAAGCTCAGTAGTCTCGTGACGTCCGTTGGCTTAATGCGGCGTAGTGGCTCAATGGCTAAAGCGTCGTGCCGTTATGATACAACTTGGTCCATATTAATGAAACTATATTTTCGCAACGTATGGGTATGGCCTAGTTGATACTACATTATCACTCCATTAGGCGCACTAATGAAAACACAAGACGAGGGAGACAAGGACCAGCGCTACTTACAACTGAATTTTGACAACAGCCACAGGACACATAAATAGAAAAGAACAACAGGGTCAAAGACTACTAAGTTTATCACGTCCCTGTACAGCCCCTCACGCACCCGTCATGCACGCATGTGTGATAAGTGCTTGTCCAAGAAGGCCAGATCTTTCGAGCTCAAAGATATGGACGTCGTACTGACACAGTCACCCATCCGCTGTATTTCCGCGGCCTAAACAATGTCTCACGTGCGCTGATCAGCGTCTCGAAATATGACGGGGAACGCATCGTACATAGGCTCGCACTTGCGCACTCTTCGCAATGAACACCCAAATTACTATCATTTCCTTTCCGTACCTTGTTACAATGTTCCAGTAGGCGACTGTTGAGGTGCCCTCCCGTCTGGCCTACGTATGCGTTTTTACTAGTAAGGGGCAACTCATAGACCACCAGTGTTGTACGGAACGGCGTTCCTGGAACTAGTTCCTTTTTTGGAGGAACGGTGTAACGCCACCGTTCTATTAAGGGTCGGTGGAACTGTAACGGTAACTCGTTAGGTTTATTAAGGAACGGCAGGAACGTCGTTCCTTCTGCAAACGTTACGTCGCTAGGATATGGCTGTTTTTGATGCCAAGGCACGAATACAAAAATCCACAGGCCAATACTGTGTTTCTTTTCCTATTAGCTGGCCCATTTGCCCGCCCTTCAGTGGAACGTGCTTCCTAGAAGGTCAAAGGCAGAAGAATAACCACGCAGCGGGCCGCAGCTTGTGCTTGCTTTCATGCCGGTTGAGCTTACCCGGCGTTCGAAAGGGTGAATAGCGCAGCCGCGAGGATGCTTTTCACTTTTCATCCTTTGTCTGGGGAGGCCAGGATGCACGTCTGGCTGATATAATTGTTCCCTGCCGGGAAAGGGTTGCCGTAAGTCCGAGTGGTGCTGCACGGTACCTTGGGCAACACCCTATCTGTATATTGTTAAGAGTAATTACCTCATTAGTGGGCGCGAACCGTGGGTGCGTTGTTGTCGGGAGAGTTGCGCTCGCTGTGAGGTCATTCGAAGGGTCACCGGCTATCAATAGAGCTGGGCGCACCGCTGTGGCTGGGGATGTTGTCCTGCTCGAAGTTACAGAGTACGCGCGCAATTCGCCACGGCGAAATATGTCGCCGATCTGGCGGGAGTCGGTCGACGGGAGTGCCCGATCGTTGTGTATTGCACGCAATGTTTTGACAAAGGACAGGAATTTTGTCATTGTTGGGCCTAATGTCGTCGTGCGCCGTACGGGCAATACCTCAGAGAGGCCGCCCGAAGGTCGAGGCTAGCGTTCAGAGTTGCTTATCGAAGAGCGTTCGGGAGAATCCTCACCGCACGTTTTTGTAGATTTGTTTTGTTTTTTAGTTTTCGCGAGTGCTCAATGATATGCCCCTCGGTATTTATGTGGGTTTCTGCATGGAATAATAGTTATTTGCAAGTCTGCACCGGTCCTTGTGTACTTCTCTCTGTGTGGTGTCTTTCTTAGCGAAGCTTACACCTTTTAATAAGGTGCGCCAACTCGCCCAACAAGTCCGTCTAAAGTACTTACTTGCTTCGGCTTCTGATGTGAATGTCACCTAAAATAGAGATACACTTTTTTCTTTAAAAGGTAATTTGTGTTTGTTTTAGAACAGTAAAAGGCTGAGGATATTCTGGACGTATTTACGTTGTTATCTTGCAATTCTGCGAGTTTTTGAATCGCCACTACTATCATTATCGCACGGCATTTTTTCGCCATGTAGACCCGCATGGCCAAAGCGAATGTCATTTATAGCTAATATCGTTCGCGTTGAATGACAGAAAAGACCAATGTATTGTTCCTTTCGACGGGGTTTCTTATGCAAGAAATTTATTTATGTTCCTGAATGTGAGTAACTTTCTATTTGCACATCTGAAGCGCAGTAACCTTACTGCGCATTTGTAAGACCGGAGTGGAAAGTGCCATATGGGTTGTACCTATAATAGAGGAGCACCAAAGTCACAGTTATACATGTAGGGAGTTTGTCCAGTGCTCCCTGAAAAAATTCGTCTAGGAGCGTTTCTTTGGATTCTGTTTGTCTCCAGATAATCTGCGTCCGGCGGTGTTCATATTCGTATAATATACGTAGTTCGATGTGAGTTTTAAATTCTCACTTTATTTCGCCTCAGGATTATCCGACACCATATTTAATTTAAAAAATGAAATGTAACGTTCATGTAACGACACGTTCCAATGTTCGAAGTGGAACTGGAACGTGTTTCTTTCACAATAAAGGAACTTATAACGGGAACTCGTTTTCAAAATTCGGAAGGAACGAGCAGCGAGCTTTCGTTCCTGATTTAGAGGAACGTGTACAACCCTGTAGACCACCCCTTTCGCGCAACGCACGTCCTAGTTTGGATGATTAACGATGCATTTGTTTTTTTTTTTCCTTTTCTCACAGGGCAAGTGTATCAGGGGCCGACATGACAACTCTCACGCCAGCCCTTCTACAAATCCTTTTAAGGTTGGGCGATATGCGATGCATATACGGGATGATGGCTGCATTTTTGTCCTTTTGGGTCACCTCTTGTGCATCTGCCTGCGCCTGCTTTGCCTGCATAGGAATCGAATTGGCCACAGCTACAATCACGCTCTCCGGCTATTCTGCTGATGTAACGCGACGGACTTCAACCTCGAAACTAGGGTTTATGAGGTGCTTGCAAGATTTATTAGGCGCGTTAGTAAGACACGTGCTGGCAGGCCCTGTTCACGAGTTTTGTTTGCGTGGACGTAAATGGCAATAATGGTTTCTGGCAGCGGGGGTCGTACAACCAACATGCATGCGAAGCAGAGAATTTCAAACACAGATCCAAAATCCTTCAGGCTGTCCTGTTGAGACACATCGTGAGTGACCTCAAGAGGACTAAGGCATTCCTTAAGAATCCCCAGTGTACTGAACACGTCCATAGAAAAGGCCTCCTCGCTACTCTTTAGAAGCACCAAGAAGTCATCGACATATCGGAAGACGTTTATGACTCCTGTGCCGTTAAACCTGCCTGCGAGAATCCTTTCCAAGTGAGCCATGACGAGGTTACTCAGTTCCGGAGCAACGCAGGGCCCACCCAATACATACCCCTTCCTTTCGTATGTACACACCCTCGTGTTATAGAACATACGTTGAATTCAAGTAGAATTCTAACAAATCCAAAAAGCCTTGAACACAGGCACCACATTCGCTAGAAAACCGTACAGGATGAAACCCCAAAATTGCATTTTCAACACTCGATAGCATCAGATCGTGAGGGAGGGTTTAATATAGGTCTTTTACGCCCACAGAGTAGGGTTTAAAGCACTCTTCTTATTTTTGTGTCAAAAAGTTTACCATTTGCTCGGAACGTTTAGTTTCAAAAGGGTCATCTATTTCCAACTATTCTTGGTTGCGCTGCTAGAATCCCGCTACACATTTCTAACAGTTATGTCTTTCAGAAAAGAAAACCGAAAGCGCGTGACTATTTTATGAGCCCACGCTAAAAACATATTAGGCCCGGCTTTGCGCTGCACTCGATCTGGTTCGCCAACCTATTCAGGTTAACATATTCGCATAGTTCTTCGGCTTCCTTTTGTAGCGTGAGCTACACTGGCCGATGATGAGCAGTTTCGCGTGGCTCCTGGAGAGCCGTGCTGCGCAAGAGCGACACGTGGCGGCCCGGTCCACTTGATGATCATGCGAGGGGTGCCGGGTGTGGAATAGAGGGCTCGTGCGTCGCAGCAACACCGGCGTGTACCTGTGGAACTAGCGTAGCTCTGGGTAGATTGGTGACGCTGCGCCGGAGCCGCTTGATAAATATACATGTGTCACATAATGCGTATACCGTGTGTGTCTTTGAAGCAGCAGTAAGCATGCTAACCAAGCTAATCCTAGACAACCAGGAAAGCTAAGAATAACCAGCTGAACCTTAGCTCACGCTACGTATATCCTGGCATAGCCGAGCTAAGCGACTGCTAATTTTTTTACCTTTGTCAAAAAAACAAGCGGACAGGTTCTAAATACGGAAGCAATTGCGTCTTCTGCTTTAGAGGAGAACTGGTGTAAGGGAACACCCCAAAGCCACCCTCCTTGTCCGATTGTACCAAGCACAGGTTGTTCTCTTTTAAGTACGTCGCAACCTTCTTTACGGGTAACCCTACTTTCGGAAGAGCACAGTGCAAAAGTACACCAACACCTTCTTACACACACCTTTCTTTCTCGTTGCCCGGCGCCAGGCTTGATACACGTCGTACAAACGACAGGAGTTTTGGAGCAGAAGCGTTTGGCTGCACGACACACTTCGCTGCGAAGCTGAGCGTGTGTTGCACATAATGCAAAAGGGTGATGTCGCCATCGGTGAAGACAGATTTACTGGAGATGGAGGTGTCTTGGGACGTCTAAGTCGAAGCTCGAAGGGGGTCGAATGCCACATACTCTCGGCTGCAGAGTCAATCTATGTGCTGTGTTCGCGCCATCTCCTTTTCTGACAAAGGAAGAAACTCGGTGACGTTGTACGAAATTGTAGAGCACATCACGGTAGATCCGTCGTTGCTTCTAGGTGCGGAGTAGATTAGGACCGTAGAATGTCCGTCCGCGTCCGTGCGCATAGCATTTACAATCGAAAAACCCACACAGGCACCGGCAGGATTCGAGCCTGTGTCTGGTAGACCAGACATAGTTAGTGTCAGTCGTTCTTACCCATTGGGATACGACCGCGAGTTAGTATCCCGAGAGTCAAACGGCTTACTCCCTCGCCTTTAACGGTGCGGAGTACCTTAGGGCCTCCCAATGTCGTCCGCGTCAATCTGTGCGCACACCACCATCAAGCGAAAATAAAGCGAAATTCTATTTGAGCCGTGAGTTGCAGTTTTATTTAGGGAATAATCAAGGTGCAACTGACGGCTCAAATCGAATGACGGTAGGGGCGCAAATCGGATGCCACTCGGGGCGCAACTTGGATGTCTTTCGAGTCCCCGTACTTCGCACCCTCGCCATCATCCATGGAGTGGAGATGCTGCCATTTTCTCACTCCAAGCGTAGTAAGGAAGGAAGGAACAGCACAGGAAAGGCAGGGAATTCGGCACAAAAGAGCCGCATGGTTGGCGGTCGGGCTCAAGCCCAGAAGAGCACGGACGCGTCCGGAGGTAAGTGTTTCCGGCGAAGGCAAGACGAATAGCTGCGGGACATGCAAACAGTGATGGTGAGGAGCGTTATAAGAAAAGAAGGTTGAACAGAACAACACACAAAAGGGCTCGTTGACTTGGAAATATAACTTAGCAACCCATGGGTACGAGCTAACCCCTTTCGGGTTATTGTTTCTGAAAGACACACCCGTGCATAAATGTGCAGGCGGGGAATTCGTGTAGCGCAACCTCGAATTACTGAAAATAGATGACCCTTTTGAAACTAAACGTTCGGAGCAAATGATAAGCTTTTTGAACAAAAATTCAAAAAAGTAAAAGCCTTTTCTGTGGACTTAAAAGAACTATATTATACCCTCCCTCACGATCTGATACTATCGAGTGTTGAAGATGCGATTTTTGGGGTTTGGTCCTGTACGGTTTTCGAGTGACTGTGGTGTCTCTGTTCAAGGCTTTTGGATTTGTTAGAATATTACTTGAATGGAATGTTCAATGAAACGAGGGTAGGTATATACAAAAGGAAAGAAGTATGTATTAGATCCTGCGTTGCTCTCCGCACTGAGTAACCTCGTGATGACTCACTTGGATAGGATTCTCACAGACAGGTTAAAGGACACAGGAGTCATAAAAGTCCTTCGATATGTCAATGACTTCTTGGTGTTGCCGGAGAGTAGCGAGGAAACCCTTCTCTGTGGACGTGGCCAGTACACTGGGGATTCTTAAGGAATGTCCTTAGCCCTCTTGAGGGTCACTCACGATGTGTCTCAACAGGACAGCCTGAAGCTTTTGGATCTCTGTGGGAAATTCTCAGCTTCGGATGCATGTTGGTGGTAGGACCCCGTTGCCAAAAACCGTTATTGCCATTTACGTCCGTCCACACTAAACTCGTGAAGAGGGGCATCGCCCGCACGTGTCTTACTAACGCGCTGAAGAAATCTCGCAAGCATCTCATAAACGCTTGTTTTGGCGCTCAAGTCCGTCGCCTTACATTAGCAGAATAGCCTGGGAGCGTGATTGTAGCTGTGGCCAGTTCGATTCGTATGGAGACAAAAAGGCACAAGCAGGTCCACAAGAGGTGCCCCAAAGAACAAAAATGCAGCCATCATCCCGTATATGCATCGCATACCGGACAACCTTAAAAGGATTGATGGAAGGGCCGGCGGCAAAGTGGTTATGTCGGCCCCCTCATAAACTGTCTATATTCTGCAGCCAAACGTGCCCTGAAAGGAAGGGAAAAAACAATGTGTCGCTAATCACCGAAACCAGTACGTGCATTGCGCGGAAGGGGTGGTCTATGAGTTGCCCCCTTACTAGTAAAAAACAGCATACGTAGGCCAGACGGGACGGTTGCCTCAACACTGGTCTACGGAACATTGTAACAAGGTACTGAAAGGAAAAGATAGTAATCTTGGCATTTATTGCCAAGAGCGCGACAAGTGGGAGCGCATGTACGATGCGTTCTCCGTCATATTTAGAGACGCTGATCAGCGCACTGGAGAGATTTTTGAGGCCGCGGAAATGCAGCAGATAGGTGACTGCGTCAGTACGGACGTCCATATCTATTGAGCTCGAAAGAGCTGCCTTCTTGGAAAAGCATTTATCACACATGCGTGCATGACGGGTGCGGGGGAGTGTGTTGTGACGTTATAAACTTCTTAGTCGTTTGAGCGTGTTGTTCTTCTTTCTATTTATATGTCCCGTGGCTGTTATTAAAAATCACTTGTAAGTAGCGCTGGTCCTTGTCTCCCTCGTCATGTGTTTTCTTTACTGCGCTTAATGGAGTGATAATGAAACTGTTACTAGTACCAAAGTTTGTTTACGTTAGTTAAACGTAACGACCGTTTTAAAGCTTGTGGGATTGTCTGACCCGTACGGTTAGGAAGTACCTAATTGTGGCGGAGAACTTCGTCGTTCAGGGATGTTTAGATAAGACCACAGCAGCCAACACCACTCGTAGTGCTGGATGTTTCCTCTTGTCTTTCCGTCTCTTGTGTCGTCACTTTCTTCGCCTCATTGCCTTCGCAGCAGGTTTTACTACCCCCCCCCCCCATCTGACTTGGTCACAATAAAGTCAGTTTGCTGTAAAATAAACTGTCGAACCTACTCAGCGTGACCAGTTGAATTTCATTGCTTATTATTTTAATTAATTACTTTAACCATGACTACGTCATAGAAGGATAGCCAAAAAGAACACCACACAGTGTTCGATCAAGCAAGGACGTTATTAGTGGCGCAATTCTTTCCAATCTGAAGCAAAATGGAGAGACGAGCTAGTTGGTGAACATCCATGAGGGAAACTTAAGGGCAAACAGACATGAGTGAAACTTAAGCGCAAACAGACAAACAGACCTCCCGGGGAAAAAACAATTTTGATGGGTCGGTTGGTGCAAAATATGCCGTAAGAGCATTCTGTTTCTGGCACCTGGTAGTTCTTGTTGATGCAAAGTATTGCCATATTGTGTCTAGGAATAACTTTGCAACGAAGATTAAAGAAGAAAATCAAGGCGATAATATTTCCGGTTTATTCCAAAAGGTGACGTGAAACGTCAGCGAACATTTATGCTTGTTCATATATCGGCGCTCTCCAGATGTCACTACTCTAGGTGCCACTTTTTCGCATATCTCGTGAGTGATAAATTTACAAATTTTGTTGGTGTGCATAGTACAAGCCTCACACCACGATGGAGCATGGACCCGGTGGAGAGTACGTATTCTCCGGACCACTGGGAAACATCTTCAATAGCCTGGTTCAAGCCCTGCGATTTAAGTGAGTACCCGAGCACATGCCTTTTGTTCGTTTCATTATTTGCTGCAAGTCCTTCTCCACACAGTAAGTTCTAAAATTTTGGTGCAATTATTTCCGTAGCTTAGATAGACAGATACACTTCTCTGCGAAAAAAAAGTTTAACGTTATAAGCAATGTACCTTAGGGGCATTAGCGAATCTTTCGCCATAATATAACACTCCCCAGTGATAAGTTTGAAGTTCCTACGAAAAGTACAAAAATGAAAAAGAGTAGCATGTGACCTCGCGGAAATAACTCATTTGTTTCTCATTATTTTACATCTGTTATATCGTTTCTTTCTAACATTTTTCAGCCTTCTCGATTCTTTTCATCGGGCATTCAAATTGTCGTTAAGGTATTCCATTAGATAACTGATATTTAAACGTTGCTTATTTGCCAATGCCACGATTCTCCCCGTGCCATTCGGTGGTAGCAACGCGCATTGATTTATGTTCAAGGAGTACAAAGACGTCATGTTACGCTTTAGCGAATTTTGGTGTCTAGGGGAGAGTTATTTGGCAATGGGAGTTGGGGGGAAATGTTTGATACATCCAATGGGGTACGAATCTAAAGGAAATGGCGGAGGCAAGATGTCGCGAAGTTTCGTAGAGCGGTGAGCAGGCGCCGTTCTTCGCTATGATTGAAATGACTTGGATAAAGCCAATCATTAAGGCTGGGTGGGCTTGCCAATCCTACGTTTTAGAAGGCTTGTTGTCGACAGTCGGCAAAGCGAGGGCAGTCCCACAGGATGTGTGCAATGTTGTTATTGGCTGAGCATTGTGAATACTCGGGATCATATAGACTGACGTATCTTGTATGGCGAAAGTGTGGTGTTCTTCCCGATCCAGTTGTAATCGTGTGAACGATGGTGTGCCAATTCCTGGGACAATGCTGAGGAATGCCTGGACGCTTCACAACTAGACCACTCGTAGTTGCGACTTCCTTTCCACCTTGCGGCGGGTGTGGAATTCCGATCTCGAAGTAGTCGAAGGTTCCTCCGCTGTGTTTTCACAGTTCTCATCCGTCTGCTTGTCCTGCGATGCAGATGATGGCACTATGACCAAAGGAAGCTCAGGAGAATGTCCATGCTCAGAAGAGAAGGGGTGAGCCCGGGTGAAGCATGTTTTCCCAGTTGATGAGTCGCTTGCGGCTTGTTGCGCAGGTGCGTGGGCGTGGCCTTACCAGCGTGAGCCGGTATCCAGAAAAATGTCGCAAGACGTCCGCGGGTCCGCAGTGAGCTGACTCGTTGCCGGATATTTAAGATGACATCGGAGGATTCGGCTAGGTGCATGTTCTTTGGCGTTCTGGGTCATGTATCTAACTCTGAGAACGGTAATTGCGAAGTACAGTTTCTTACTCCACGGACGGGTACCACTGCTCAGCATGGCAAATTCCTTCAGGGTAAATCTGGCTTATGTAGCGCCACATTGTTTTCCAGGAGAAATTACGGTGATGTACTTGTAGCACTCGGTTAATTACTTATGTTTCGTTTCATGCCGATCATGGTGTAACTAACCTGTGCGCTAGGCAACTCTGACGTCTATGAAACGTTCCACAAAGGGTAGTTGGTTTGGAAGATTTCGCCTATATATACTTAGCCTTCTGACCTACTATTATGTAAGGCACACAGATGGCGTATGCCAAAAACCTTTACCATCCCTTCCGTAGGAAAGCTGACAGAAGTGCCAAAGCTTTCTTTCATTAAAACTGCATCAAAAGTGCGTCAAAACCTTCGCTAAAAGTGCGTGCAACCTTTGCCGAAAGCGATTGATTGATTGTAGGGTTCAACGCGCCGACCCAGCGCAGGCGATGAGGCACGCCGTAGTGGAGGGCGCCGGACTAATTTCGACCACCTGGGGATCTTCGACGTGCGACAAATTCTCGTACACACGTGCGTTTTTTTTTTTTTTTGCTCTTCGCCTCCATCAGAATAGCGGCCGCCGAGGCCGGGAATCGAACCCGCGTCTTCGTGCTCAGCAGCACAAGTTTGATGAAGGTACGTCCAATAGATCGCCGAACCTTCCAAGGCACAAATCACAAACTAAGAACGAACTCATGTGACGATTTTCGTGCACTAAGTAAGCGCATCTTACAACGCTCCTACTGTGTACCGACACTTGCTTTTTGAGATAGAGGTATGCTGTTGTACTCCTTCTTCATTATAGATGCGCGTATTGTCTTATCTGAAACCGTTCTTCATTCGCGAATTTCGTGTAACCGTTTTGACACAATGGAATTCCGTTCTCTCGCGCGCGCCATGAGTCCAAAGATCTTATCAGTGCTCTTCGGTCGGCCAAGTGGCCTGCGAAGAAATTAATTAATTTTCTCGCAGGACGTCATCAGGTCCTAATAAGGAAGCTTTCACCTTGAAATTTATGTTGAACACCCCGATACCCAAGACTACTCGTCAGAGAATGCTATGCATTAAAACACACCACGTTTCTGTGCGCACTGGTGGACAGTATCATTCCATCCAGCGGAGTGCATGGCATGTGGTAGAGGGTCGAGAGTTTAGGAATTAGTTTGGGTCGGAGGGAGGTGGTGTCGCTGAATTGGTGAGTTATTCTGTTCGTGGTGACAGCGGGGTAGGATATTAGGGCAACGCGGTTCCCGGAGCTTCGTGGGAGTGCTTGATATGATTGATCACCCATGCAGGAACAAAAAAAACAAAGGGTGATAATAAATTATATTTGCCCTAATTAATCTGTGCCACCAGTCTCTACTCCTCGTCGAAAGCTTGGCCAAGTTTACCAACTGGTAGTTGCTCATCAGTGGAACAAAGTTTGAGGAAAATTCTGAACAAGAAACGAGACAGGAAGACACGAGCGCGTCGCTGAGCTGTGCTGTGTTCGGGTCGTCGAACTTTGCGTGTCCTGTCTGTCCGTGTTTGTCTCGTGTAAGTGTTTTGTTCGACAGTTACACAATAGGTGTGCCACGGGAACTGACAACGGGCAGCCCGCAACCCAACGGTTCCTGGACCGGCTCTATGGGCATGTTGCACCGCAATGTAAGTGTACGACGAGACGCTGCTTGATGCAGACTTGTAGACAAGCATGTCACTTCTGGATTAGGGAGCACCTATAGGCCCCAACCTTTTTTGTTGCGTGCTCGCGCGTTCTTATTTGCTTGAGGAAATGATATTTTCGCCGCGTAGTACAGAAAGAAATTAAAAGTACCAGTTTTTGAAATTTTGGAACAGGGCAGACGGGGAATGTGCAAAATGTTATTTGCGTCCTTTGTCGCAAATAAGAGCAGAATATTGCAAAATAAGGAAAACATCATAAATTAACACATTAATTGCCCCAAATAGTGAAAACAACCCAGCGTCTCTTTATCTTCGTTTTCGGGGCATGTGGCGCCCTTTCTTCACTACTTTCGGTATCAACGCCAGGTTGATACTGAAACTAGTTAAGAGAGGGGCCACAGCCCCTCTTGGTTGGACAGTGCGAGCAACGCCGCCCGTATGAGGCAACGTTATACATGCGGCTTTGGTAGGATATGCCTAAACATGCGAACCACCACTCTGCATTTCCAATTGCTTTTACGTTGAGTGTAACTGTCTTATTATTTTTTTATAGTTAAAGTTGTTGTCGGGTACATAAATTGGCCGCAGCTATGAAGACTAAATAAAAACACTTGTTTTTCTATTTTAGTTGAACTCGGGTTCCATATGTAGGAGTTATGTGAGCATGATGCCAGCGCCGGAGCTGGAGTTAGTGTGGTTTGTTCGGTATGACAAGTAAACGTGACGGCACAAGAGCAGAACACGTGCCCGTCAACAATGAAGAACGCTTGTTCGGATTGATTGATTGATTGATTGATTGATTGATTGATTGATTGATTGATTGATTGATTGATTGATTGATTGATTGATTGATTGATTGATTATTGATTCATTGATTCATTCATTCATTCATTCATTGTAGGGTTTAACGTGCCGACGCAATTCAAAGGATGAGGGGCGTCGCAGTGGAGGGCTCTGAATTATTTTTCACCACATAGGGATCTTTAACGTGCGCGGAAATCTCGTACACATGGGCGCTCTTGCTTTTAGCATCCATCAGAAAAGCGGACGCCGCAGCTGGGAATCTCACCCGCGTCCTTGTGCTCAGCAGCCCAACGTCAGAGCCATTGAGCCACCGGGGCGGGTAAGCTTGTTCTGGGGGTACCTGTCACACGAATAGTCTCCAGTCTGTCTGCCTAAACAATTAGCCAAGGGGAAGAAACTATGATGATGTTAGGTTTTCTTGGCGCAAGGGCATCAAGGCCAAGGAGCGCCAGTACTATGGTGAGGATTATTCAAGTGAGAATATAAAGTACAGAATATATAATAAAAGGTATCTCAGATTTCTGTTGGTGTAGAGGGCCAAGAATTGGTGTAGAGGGCCAAGAATTGGTGTAGAGGGCCAAGTAAAAACATTTGTCACTATGACAGGAATTTTCTACGTGCACCCCTTGCCACCGTCTTTGCGGTAGCAATGAGTGGCCCTACCGGGTTCTAGCGTGCGATGGTGGCTCGGCTCACGGGTGATACGACACATACCTTAAAAAATCTACGTCTGAGAGGTACTTAAAAACACGGTTAGTAGAGAAAAGTGGCTCGTCTGATAAAAACAGCAATGGGTGTTGAGGGATCATGCGTGTGTACAATTCTGGAAAATGAAGCTTTCTTTGCGGTTCAAGTAGTTTGCATTCTACCAGTACGTGAATGACTGATAGCGACCCTCCACACCTCAAGCAGCGTGGCTGTTCTGTTCCTTTCAATAGGTACGCATGTGTAGCATGGGTATGGCCTATGCGCAGTCTACAGAGAGTAACCTCTGTGATCCTGTCTCGTTTCTCACAGATCGATCTACCTAACTTGGGTTTTACCATGTGCAATTTGTTTGCTGTTTGCCCATTCCAATCTTCCTGCCATTGGTCGCGCAGCCTCTTACGTACGTACGCTTTAAGATCCTCGTACGGGACGCTTTGAATATCTAGGTCACTCCGAAGAGCTGCAGTTACAGCATTCCTGTCTGCTTGCTCATTTCCGGCTATGCCGCAGTGACCTGGGACCCAACAGACTGTGATTTCAAGTTTTTGTTTGTGGGCTGAGCACAGTAGTTTTAGCAATTGATTAAAGACTGGATTTTTTTGTAACTTTCCTGACGCTAAAGCCTGCACAGCACTTTGAGAATCAGTGAATATCACTGACTTTGGACATTGTTCTCAATAATATATTCTACAGCCAATACAAGGCCGTGTTTCAGCAGTGAATATAGATGTGGCTTCAGGCATAGTCTTTGACGTGGAAAAGTTGGACCATGTGCAGCACATGATACTGCACCAGCTGACTTGGAGCATCTGTGTAGAACTCGGATTCTCTGTACTTGTTCTGTAAAAACAAAAAAATGCTGCATAATTAATTCCTTTGGAGCGGTTCTTTTGTCAATCTTCATAAAAGAGAGATCATAAGAGATAGGGCAGAGATCCCATGGAGGGACAAAGTCAGCAAAGCTGGTTTTCTGAGCGTCAGTGAAGGATATTCCCAGGCCTGTGGCCAGTGCCCTCACCGACAGAAGGAATGGCTCAGCCATGGCAGGTCGCTTTTCAAAAAGCTTGATTGCCTGGTTACCTAGAGTGCTGTTCGGGTGTCCGGTCAAGGATGTCACTTTTAGAGCATAATTCAACCCAGTGTACTTCCGCTGTGTTTCAAGAGACCACTGATTGGCTTCCACATACAGGCTTAAAACAGGGCTTGTTCGGAAAGCGCCTGTAGCCAGACGAAGGCCAAGATGGTAGACAGGGTCTAACATCTTTAGTGCTGTTCTCGCGGCAGATTGATAAACAAGACACCCGTAGTCGATGCGGGACCTCACAAGGCTATTGAATAAGGCCAATAGGCACTTTGTGTCAGTACCCCAAGACTGGTGTGAGAGGACTTTCAGGATCCTGACTGTATCCAAACATTTAACTTTAAGGCGTTTGAGGTGTGCAATGAATGAAAGTTTGTCATCAAGCACAACCCCAAGGAACTTGTGCTCCTTTTTTACTGCTATGGGTGTTTCATTGAGTTTAATAACAGGATCTGGGCGGATACCACGCTGCCTAGAGAAGACCACACACGTGCTTTTTTCTGGGTTAAAACAGAAGCCATTCTCATCTGCCCATTTTGTAAGTTTGTTTGCAGCTAGTTGGATTTGCCTCTCACAAATGGACATATTACATGATTTAAAGGCAATGTGCACATCATCAACATATAGCGAGTAGGATATGGAGCGAGGCAGTGCAGTTCCTAAGGAATTCATTTTAACAATAAAAAGGGTGCAGCTGAGCACACCACCCTGCGGCACTCCATTTTCTTGGACGAACATCCTCGAGAGGACATTTCCAACCCTAACCTGAAAGGTGCGCTCCGAAAGGTAATCTTTCAAACTGTTCAGCATGTTTCCACAAACTCCAAGGCGGCGAAGATCGCAAAGAATACCGTAACGCCAGGCTGTGTCGTAAGCTTTCTGGAGGTCAAAGAAAACTGATAAACAATGCTGCTTATGAACAAATGCATCCCTGATGTAGGATTCAATAGCCACTAGGTGGTCTGCTGTAGATCTACCAGAGCGAAAACCCGCCTGGCGATTGTCTATAATACCATGGTACTCAAGAAAATAGATAAGGCGACGGTTAATCATTTTTTCGAAGACCTTGCATAAGCAACTGGTTAAAGCGACCGGTCTGAAACTAGTTGCAAGTGATGGATCTTTCCCCTCCTTTAGAATCGGCACCACAATAGCTTCTTTCCACACTTTTGGAAATTGCCCTGCACGCCAGATCTTGTTAAACAACAGTAAGAGCGCTTCTAGCGTGTCGTCGTGCAGGTGCTTAATCATGGTGTATGTTATTCGGTCTCGACCTGGTGATGATTTACCACAAGTAGTGAGCGCCACTTTAAGCTCCTGCATAGTGAAGGGGCAATTATACCCTACCTCAGACTGCCGTTTGTCACGTACAATCTTCCGTTCCTCTGCATTCTTGTGTCTCAGGAAGTTATTTGAATAGTGAGCTGAGCTTGATACATACTCAAAATGCTTGCCTAGGGCATTCGCTTGGTCTTGTAAAGTGTCTCCACTTGTGCTGACCAAAGGGTGCGTAAGAGTGTTACTTCCTCGGAGTGCTTTAATTCTCCTCCATACTTTCCGCGTGTCAGTATATGATGTGATTGATGACACAAAACGATTCCAGCTTTCTTTTTTCGCAATACGCCGAATCCGTCTGCCATTGGCCTTTGCCCGCTTGAAAAGTACCAAGTTTTCAGTCGTTGGGCACCTACGCAAGACACCCCATGCCTTATTCTGTTCCTTACGGGCCTGCCTGCAATCATCATTCCACCAAGGTTATGGCTTAGTAACCCTACTAAAGTCTGGGGGATGGACTTCAGCGCAGCTTCAATTATATGGGTGGTCAGAGTCTCAGCAGCTTCATCAATACCAAGGTTGTCTATAAGTGTATAGTGACACTCAGAGAGCTCTTTGAATTTTTTCCAGTCTGCGGCCTCCTCCTTGAACTTTTGTGGGCATGGAGTGTTGTCTTGTTTATTGTCTACAAGCTTGAGGCTTACTGGAAAGTGGTCACTTCCGTACAGGTTATTAATGACCTTCCACTGGAGTGCTGGAAACAGAACTGGAGAGGCTATGGCGAGATCTATGCAGGAGTACGTGGCATGTGTTGTGTTATAATATGTTGGGTCTTTCTTGTTAAGTATGCATGCTCCAGATGATAGCAGAAACTTTTCAACGAGGCGTCCTCTAGCATCCGTGCGTGCAGAACCCCAGAGTGGGTGGTGAGCATTACAATCCCCAACTAGCAGATACGGCTCTGGCAGCTGATCAACTAATGTTTCAAACTCCATACTGGAGAGCCCGTGGTCTGGAGGTATGTACAGTGAGCATACTGTTACCAGTTTATTAAAGATAATGGCTCGTATGGCTACAGCCTCTAAACTGGTCTGTAGCGGTAAGAACTGGCATGCCACTGATTTTTGCACGATAATCGCAACTCCTCCAGAGGGATGCATGCAGCCATCCCTGTCCTTCCTAAATACAGAGTAGTTCTTTAAGAAGTTTGTTTGGTTCGTCCTCAAGTGTGTCTCCTGGAGACACATAATACTTATTTGGTGTTGTGACAGCAATTCATAGATATCGTCCAAGTTTTTCAGGAGGCCTCTGCAGTTCCATTGGACTACATTATCAGTTACCATCAGCTTATGCTGAACAAGGATTAAGGAAGTGCCATGCTGTCACCCTCCCAGGCTCAAGACACCTTCCCAGGAGCCGTGACCCTAGGTGTCTTTTGCTTTGAGCGGTCGAGTGACGTGCCGCGCCCTATCGGCGTACCGCGCAACGGAGGGCTTGGCGTTGTGTCCATGGCTTCTTGCGAAGCCTCGTCAGCAGGGCTAGGCTGGCTGGTTGCGGCAGCCTGCCTCTCAGCAGGGACCGGCACTGCAGTGCCAGCAAGGGGCCTAGCGTTGGCATCAAGGGGTGCTGGGGCAGCCCTTGACGCTTCTTTTGTGGCATGTGCAGTGGCCTTAGCCACCGGCACTGAGGGGGCTTGGGGTGTCCCTTGGGGCCTCACTGGGAGGGTTCCAAGGGGAACTCGAACCGAGTGTAGCGCCGCCCCCCCCGTCGCGCTACATCGGCAAAGCTAGTGTGTGTCAGGAACAGTCTCTGTCGTGCTTCCCTAAAGGTAATGTTTTCCTTATACTTCAGAGCAATTATTTCTTTTTCTTTCTTCCATTGCGGGCACAAGCGCGAGTACGCGGCGTGCTCTCCCATGCAGTTTACACAGTGGAGTGGAGCTTCACAGGTGTCAGACGAGTGGTCGGGGAGGCTACACTTTGGACATGCTGCCTTGCCTCGGCAGCTCAGTGAACCATGGCCAAATCTTTGGCATTTATAGCAGCGTCGGGGGTTTGGAATATACAAACGCACAGGGATTTTAACGTAGCCTGCCTCGACAGACTCGGGCAGTACACTGGTCGAGAATGTGAGGATTACATGCTTGGTCGAAATTTCCTTCCCATCTCTACGTATTTTGATTCGTTGAACATTCACAACATTCTGGCCCTCGAACCCTTCCAGGAGTTCTTGCTCAGACAAGTTCAGAAAGTCTTCATCAGAGATAACACCTCTGGTAGTGTTCATGGATCGGTGGGGACTGATGCTCACAGGATTGTCGCCAACAGTGGTTATTTCGTCAACTTGCACACTGAGCTGCATTCTTGTACTTCTAGGAAGAAGGTCACCGCTTCCCAGCTTGCTTACTTTATAACCGCCGCCTAGCTCATTCGTTTAGAACTTTGGCTACCAAGAATGGTGACAGACGTCTCATTGACAAGCCTTCTTTTTCACAGTGCATGACGTGAAACTTTAGGAAATTTTCTGACTTTTTAGGAGTGAAAAACTGCTGGACTGCTTCGTTGCGTCCCCGTTTTGGAGGACGATCATGGGATGCAGAAAATCTTGTTGCCATAACAAGTGAAATCAATTCAGCAGCTATGCTGGCCGCCCACCACCGAGCCCAACCTGGGAACGCGCTAGATGCGCGTTAGCCATACATAGCTGCTATAACCCTGTTTAAGTCCTCAAGGTTGATTCCTTACCCAGGGTTAACCCTCGCCGCCTGGAAATGTGTGGAAGTGAGGAAAAGAAGAGATGACAGGATAGGGGTAGAAAAGAAGACAGGAAGGTGAAAGAGCTGAGAGGGAGGCAGGAAAAGGCGACTGGCTGGTTCCCCCCGGGCGGGTCAGACCGGGGGCACCGTCTGCGAGAAGCAGGGGCCAAAGTGGTGTGTTGCCTCTACCGGGGGGCCATGAAGGTCCAAAACAACCCCGGCTTTGGCTCAGCCACCAGGATTCCCTTTTCCCCGGACACGGCTCAGCCACGCACAGCCGGGGCGTGGGTGGGTCCAACCCACATGTGCTCAAGGGGAAGAAACTAGAAACTAAAGCGAATGAAAGGATGCGAACACAATGTAGCGGCAAAAAAAAATCGCTTGATTCGCCGCTACATAGTGTTTACGTCTTTACACTACATCTAGCTGCCACTCGCATGGCAGTAGTACGTCGTACCAGTATCGTTAGGCTTTCGCGTTTATGGAAAGTATGGGGACTTTACAGCCCCGAGGAACTTTTGTGTGTTCTGCTGGGGTGTGGACTTAAGTGGCGGGGCTGCGGGTGCTGGGTGTGCATGAAAGGGACACGTGTGCAAAGAATTCGCGGACCCCTTACTTAAATGTGACGCAGTGAACGTATCAAGAACACAGCTGTCGTTATGTTTGAATAAGTACATGGGGTTGCTTTCATAATGCGTGATGCGTTTTTTATCTTTTATGGCATTGTGCAGGAGAGCGACCTGGCCATGGGTCCTTTCTTCCCAGCCACGGAGCGGTTGGAAATCGCTCAGCCTTCCGCCGTATTTTACCATGAGGAGCTGAAGATTCTGGCCGGCCGCACGACTTCTCAAGAAAGCAGCGTGTTCGGATACATCCTGGCCTTCGATTGGATGGTGAGTAAATGAGCTGGGGGATACGACAAAGCTGTGCCCGAAGCGATCGGTTGCCTCTTTGTAAACATCGCTTATTGCACGCGCGGTGAAAATACACACTCCGAATATAAGCAATTATCTAAATTCCAATGCACTGATAAGTGGGCTATTTTAAAATGATGTAAACGTTTCCAATGTGTGCATGCAAGTATGTTCTCAAATAAGACATTCGAGTACATTGTGGCGAAGCTGTACTACAAGACTGCCTTAAAATTGTTCAGTGCTTTGTATCATTATAACAAACAGGCAGTTAGTCGTTACCAGTCACGTGATGAGCAGGCAGAATCGCTTAGGTAACGAAAAGGTCTAAAAGCAGGATTATTGTTTTGGTGTTCCTAGGGTTATTGTTCCTAGTAGGACTATTGTTCCTATTTGGCACTTGTCATGTAAGGCCCAAGAGTTGTCACCTGTGTTTACTCACCCTATCACATTAAAGGTATTCTTCTAAACCCCTCACATGCCTCGAGCCACGGAGGAAGAATAAGATAGGAGAGGAAACGAAGCTTCCTAACGCGGCCAGATAATGTCACAAGTGCTCGTCAGACGTTAAGCTAGCGGCTTCGGCCGCGGGCGAAGAAACTGCGCGGCCACCGCGATCGGCATTACACTGCACAGCAACGGAATGAATTGCGGCGGCTACCAGTTCGTCCATCAGGTGCCGATACCCTCTCGTTCGCCCTCGCAGCTGCGAAGCTTTGCAGTGCGCCTTGGTTTTCATTGTGACATTATCTGGTCCCTCGCCCACGCTTGCCACAATGGGCCGTTTCGCCTCCTATATATTCTCGCTCCGTGCCTCGAGCACACATATCCCCTCGATAAAGCCCCGAACGACAGCGACCGATAAAAGCACTAAAAACTTTGCCTCCGGTGACCATCGAGCGTCCTCGAATTTCTATGCACATTCACTCTCATAATCGGAGATATTGGTGCGAACCACGCATTGGATTTATTTGTGTATATTTTTTTCTTTTACCGCCCGTCTGCGCCGGGGTGTGTTATCTGGGTCCCGAGTAAAGGTCATGTTTCATTCTTTCTAATTCTTATGCCCCACGTAATATGTCATTTTATAGGGAAAATGTTTCGCCATAACGCCACTGGCCTAGAATAGTCTTCTTTTATCTCCAGTGTTCTCGGTGCAATTCGGCGGTTCGCGAAACACCCGCGCAGAAAGATAAATGCCAGCGGAGCATACGTCACGGCATTCTATTCGCTGAAACTCGCCTGCGCACGTTACTTTGTTGACTGGTGCTTCGCCTCCTGTGTATTTTTTTTCTTGGTCAGTTGCGAAGGCAGCGCAAGTTCGCTCCAATGAACTAGTTTTTCCTTTAAGCCAACTGCATCATCTTCGTCGTCATGACAATATAATTAGGGTAGTGCTCATTTTAATTTTCGGGGGTGGGGGCTCGAGGATTTTAACTGAGATCAATGACTTTTAAATGCAGAGCATTTTAGTAACTCACGATGTCACCCGCGTTGGCGTCCGTAGTCCGCACCCTACAATATATAAAGAAATAATACCTTCCGGCGCCAGGTTTCGATCCCACGACTCTGCGGGCGGAACGCAAGGTACAGTCCTCAAAAGTGTTAGCAATAACGAAGAAGCGGGTGCCAGCCTATGCACGGAGCGGCAGATTACGATAGCCACCGGTGCATCTTCGGCGCCTGATAATGGGTGCTTCCGATGCTGGCTTTCTGTTCTTGGCATCTCCTGCGCATGCGGCACAACATCGCTGATTATCCTGGGCGCTGTAGCAAGCTGCCACTCTTGGCATACGCTGACACCTCGTTTTTTGTTGTTGTTAATACTTTTGATGACTGTACACGGCACTTTACCGACTGCTCCACGGAGCCGACGCAGAATGGAAGGTTATGCACGCGCCTTATATCCTTGACTCATTCAACCGTCGGCCACAGGTGCGCCCTCTCCCCGCGTCCTCCTCGCCTTCTATCCGCTCGCAACACCCTCTCGCGCCGCGTTCGGTTCGCGTTCATGTGGTGGCGCGATTTCGGCGCTATAACACTCTCTCGCGAAGGGCATTGGATTGGATTCGATTGGATTGGCTTGGCTTGGCTTGGCTTGGATTGGATTGGATTTGGATTGGGTTGGATTAAAGTGGATTGTGTTGGATTGTGTTGCTCATAGCCGCGCCACGTTGCGTCGTAGCCTCTCCACGTTGCGTAATAGCCGCGGCAGGGGGTTCACGGCACGTTTCACGTTTCCCATCGACTTCATCGACAATGTCTACGCGGAAGACAACAATTACAACAACAACCAATACGTAATCCATAAGACTTGCAGGCACGCCCCCCGCGGAAATGCTCTGCATTTGATCGTGCCCCTCGCGAGGGGAATGTTTTGATTTTTTCTTGAGTGTGGGTACTCAGCGGCAGCCGTCAATTAGTTCCCGCGATCTTTTGTTTTTTTTATGAGCCCAACCCTTTGTCAGCGAGAAATCTTCCCCACCTTACCATCCCAGGTGTGGATGTTCCTTGCTGTGGCGCTGGTGGTCATTTCCGTGGTGACCGCGCTTTTCAAGTCCCTGCATGCCGTGAAAGCGGGCCAACGCCCGTCCTTTTTGGGGCACGTCAGTGATTCCACCTGGATGTACTTGGAGAACCTGTTCTTCGAAGGTATGACACCTTAGACGATACTACACAAATGCCCTAACATTTCTATTCTTCAAGATTGAATACACATTTCTGAACTTAAATAATTATTTCGCTTTTACTTTGATATTTCCCCGGTGGCGGACAATATAAATCATCACGTACTTTGGTCGCTGATATAAAAAGAGAAGCAAGTTACTTAAAGTCAATGCTTTGTAAACATCGTGATAATACGACAGATTTCTGTAAAGAAGTTGCTGAAACAAGCGTAGAGTATTAGGTCTAGTGCCATTAGTGCCACGTGGTCAATGCCTAAACAAGGGAAAAATTCAGAATGATTTACTAGCGTCCATTAGACGCAGCACTCAAAACACCTATCACAAAGGGCAGATGTCTTAAGTGGTACTCTTGACAAGTAGCACTCAAAAAAGCTTGCCTATGCTATTGTTTTAGATTTAGAGTTTTACAGATTCAGATTTGCAGACATGCTGTAGGTGCATTCGTTGGCGTTTCACATTTGTTTGGCTTTTTAAACCCGCCATGACGATGATCGTGACGACAAACTATAAAAATGATGATCATGAGGATCGTCACGGTAATTGTTACAGTGGGAATTCCACTCGAACGTGCGGACGGGCGTTTTCCCAGAGCTAATTCATATATCCTACTAAACGACAAAAATAGACGTGGCCATGTACTCCGCACAGATGGTTAACCAGCGAAGCTGTAACCTGCGGTCGGTGTTTTTTCGCTCCATCCGATGCATGCACCGTTCCCACTTAACAATATCGGTAGATGTGATGGTGGATGGTGTAGCTACGTCGACTATAAACCTAATCAATCTACCTGTCCTTACTTCAGACTCCTCCCCAACCTAGTTTTCTCGCACATGCGCTTTGGGTTACACTGAAGAAGTTTTCTGCGTACATAAGACCACCGAATTTTTCTTTTACTTATTAATATAAGGCTTTGTTTATTATAATCTTCAGCGCCTGTCACACACACGGCAAAAGCCCGTGCTTTCAGGTGCTTCTGTGGGTGGCACGGTATACCAGAACTAAAACTACGCTAATTCGATGATTTTCCACGTGCACCTGATGTTTTATATTGCGACCATCTATGTATCTCTCTATCTATTCTATAATCTATCACTCTACAACGCAACTTGTACAATGGAATCCGTCTTACAAGGCGATATTTTACCTTTGCAGCGTCAGCAGAGGCGCCGATTGGAGGCGGCCCCCGGCTCTTGAGCGCCATTTGGTGGCTCGCTGCTCTTGTCCTGATGAACGCCTTCTGCGGCCACATGCGCGCCTGCCTCATGATCCGCTCCGAGGTGGAGAAGATTGAGAGCGTGCAGCAGCTCGTCAAGAGGCCGCACACAACGCCGCACATGTGGCTGGGGACCTCGTACGTCGCCATGGTCGAAGTTAGTGCGCATTGTATATACAAGTGCACTTTTTCAGCATTGCACGCACTTTTTTGGAGGCATGCAAGCGTGTAGCAGTCATGCGGCCCGGTTTTGTGATCCTTTGAATTAAGCGCAAGAGTATAGACAGAGAAAGAGAGAAAAAAGCGTTTAGGTATTAGGAAAAAAGGTGTCGCAATTGTCCTAGGGGTAATGCCCTCCTTCCAAATCCCCAGAATGTTCTGCTCCTCTCCGGGCTCGACGAATCACATCCTTCTGAACCCCAAAGTCGGACCTGGCCAGAGCTGCCTCCCATAGCGCGACCGTGTTTGTGGCGTTGTTTCCTGAAGGCAAGATGATAGGGCAGGCCGATGTTGCAGGAAACAAGTTGGAAGGGTTTTCAGTGCTTTCATGTGCTGCGGCATATGAAACTGTTGCTGCTGGTCACACTCCCAGCACCACGAAGCATGAAATACCAACAAGACCATTTGAGTGCATTACCCAGTTTTGTGGTTTCGTTAAGACCGCCAAATGGTCTGGCGCTTATGTCTAATTTTCTGGAATGTTTTTCATATTCTGCGCCTTGTTCTTACTGAAAACAACACGCTCACTATCACACAGGGCCACCGATAAGACATGGGTTGGCGGGTCAACCGCTCTACACGCGCCGAGACTACCCAACTGGGGACGATGGGACGATAAGCCGCATTGCCCACCTTCGGTTGGTTGCACAACAGAACTTGCAATTTTCTGTTTTTGCGTGAGCAATAGATGAGGAGTGTAGGCAATATGTTCGCGGCGCTCTGTTCATTTTCGCATCGTTCTGTCCACACAGCAAGGTATAGAGGAGAACGACAGAATGGGGACAGCGTGGGGAGAAAGCTGCCTTCTAGAGTGGAGAGCGGGCAGCCTTTGGAAGGCTGGCGACTTGCCGTGGAGGCGGCGTCTGTCTGTACGGGTGTCGTGAATTTGGCCACCGCTTGTATGCAGGGGCAGATTAACCGTGCTGAAGGCCTGCTTTAAACAAAGAAACGGGGCCTTCCACAGCCCCTTCCTGCGATACCCTCTGATCATTCTTGAGATTTGACGCTTTTTAGAATTCTCTACAAAGAACGCGGGCCGTACTTACTCGAAGAATCTCCTGAGTGTTTATGGACATCACCTGGGCGCCTACTTTCTCGCAGAGCACTTGGAGAGATTGTCATCGGAATCGAACTATACACGGTGACATAGACAACTTTAAGATTTGTCGGGCCAGTTGGTTCATACTGAAAAGAAGGGTCAACTACACGCGAAGTTATGACGAAAGGAAGAAATACATACGACACTCAGAAGTGCAGTCTTAGTGTCGTATGCGTTTCTTCCATTGGTCCTAACCTTTAGCGCAATCACGCTAGTTCAATAGGCAATATCCTCCCACGAAAATTAGGAAGCGCATTTGTGAAAAATAGCTCCTCTATTTGCTCACTAATTCGGCAGCGCATGTTTTGGTTGTCTGCGTGTGAGAACTGTGCAGGTAGACAAGAGGGCTTTTTTAGAAAGTGTTCGCACTTCCCTCTAATAATTGTGCTACCAGTCGTGTGGCTATTTTGTTATTTCACCGACCAACAGATAATTTAAGCTCTCTAAGGCATTTCGTGTATATATTGCATACGCCAATTGAGCACAACAAATAAATTAAATGGTTCAGCATTCAGATGTTCTCGTCATGCGTGAAGCTGAATATCGTAGAAAAGGGGGAGCCTACAGAAAACGAGATCTATACCGAACTTTCACAAAAATGATTTTAATAATTAACCTTCTCGAATAAACAAGCATGCATTATTTTTTGAATGCGGAGATTCTTCACTTTTTCACAGGTAATACCTTTACATTTTTGCAGGAAATATACAGTTTTATGAGAGCCGAAACACATCCCGTATTCTACCCGCCTTTTCTGCTAATAAATTCGAATTAAATGAAAAATAAATGCACATCTTTACAAAACATTTCTACTTCAACACAATGCAGAAACTAGGTTATCTGTTTCGCAGAAATTCAGCCCTCAAATAGGGGGTGTATACGGATTACCATGTTTTCCTTTTTTATTCATCCTTTAATAAAAGAAGAAAAGGTATGTACGTTTCTAAAAGTATTTTTCTCCCTTTTGCTGGGACAGTTTGTTGATGAAGTCTTAAACATTGACCCTTCAACAAATCCCAGTTTAGCTGCCCTCTGTGTCCATCAGCTGGACCAGCTCCGTCGCTCTACGCGATGCACGGTTTTGGGAGAGTGAAACGCTTTTACCTCAGGCTCGAGAACTGTGAGCTGTGAGCTGATTATGCACATTGTGAAAGGAACAGTCTTTCCAGAGCATTCATTATTGAAAGATATCATCTGTGTTTCCATCCGGGAAAATCAGCAGCAGGCTTAACTATTTCTAAGCTAAACCACGGTATCTGCCATTTTTTCCGCCGTCAGGGGGCCCCAATTCCCCGGTTCATGTGAACCATTTGAACCATGCATAATCTGCACCTCCTTGTATCCGCAGTCTATTTGAGCCTGCAGCCAGTGACGGGGCAAAAGAGAAAAGATGCGGAATGGCTGGAATGCAGAAAACTGATTTCATCATAAGTGGTAGTTCGGTAAAAGCAAGGAGGATAGAGATTGGGCCTTCATGCATTGCAGCCGGGGCAGTGGAGACGTCGAATAAAGAAATTCCGTCGCAGCGATTACTTAGTGTACGTGATTTTCTCGCCATCACACTCCGGTTACATGGGAAGCGGAATTAATTCTTCGTGCTCCTGGGTGTCCTGCTCCTTCTTCCCCAGCACTCGACCAATCCCGACCTCCAGCAAATCGGCCGCGTGGTGCGCGAGCGGGGTACCGCGGTGCCGGCGTCCGCGCTCTACGGCGAGCCCCTCCTGCGGAGGGTGGTCCAGGGACGGGCGGCCGTCATCAGCGACGGAACTTCCTTGGCCTTCCGCGTCTCTTCTGTGTGCCAGGCCTTCGCCGGTGCTGAGTTCTACCTGGCCCGCGAGGG
Organism: Haemaphysalis longicornis; assembly: GCA_013339765.2. Taxonomy (NCBI): domain Eukaryota; kingdom Metazoa; phylum Arthropoda; class Arachnida; order Ixodida; family Ixodidae; genus Haemaphysalis; species Haemaphysalis longicornis. The sequence continues at coordinate 28,697,081 of CM023457.1, forward strand.
CGTCGTCTCTCACCCCTTGAACAGCTTCGCTCGCAAGGACATAGACCCGCTCATCTTCAAGGACATCAACAAGGTGTACGTATACTTGCAGTCCATATTAGGTCTGAAACAACAGCACATAAAAAGAACCCATGCGCTCCGTATAACCATCATCATCTACAACAGGTCTACAGCAGGACGAAGTCCTCCCCCGTCGACCTCCTAGCGTTCCTGTTCTGCGTTGCTCTAGTCCACAGCTTACTCCGATATTTTAAAGACGATAGTCTTTCTTGGGCTACTTAAACCGAGAAATTTCGGTCTGTCTGTATGTCTGTATGTCTGTCTGTCCGTCTGTCTGTCTGTGACTCGATTCAGCCACCCGGCCAAAGCAAAACAATGCCTGCGCAATAGTCTTATATAGTCACAGCTAAATCTACCCGTCTATGTCCGGTGTAAGGTTCATACTTGTCAACATTGTTGGAGAAGAACAAGACATTACGCAAATATGAGACAACAAATCAATACAGAAGTGATATTTGCAGTGTTCCTTTATAAAAAAATCAGACATGCTTGACTCTTGCGAAATTAAATACTTCATCAACTGCAGAAAAAGAATTCACTCCGCCGTCGCCTGCTGTCACCCGCGCCACTATAGCTTCTGGCGCAATTTTAAGAAATCAACCGGCAACAGTTACGCAAGGTTCCACTAAATAGGTTCCACGTTCTGCTTGCAACGCACGTGGAGTAGGGAAACGCGGTTCTATAAACGTTGAAGTAGGGCGCCTCGATTAACGCGCGTCTTCGCCGTACGGCAGCGTTCGCATCGAGACCCCCGGTTTGGAGCAGTGGAACGCGGGAAATTTAAAATGATTTAAGCAAACCTTTGGCGTCTTTTCCTTGGGAGGAGCGCGACGCAAGATGAACGGCATGAGAGGTGAGCGGGAATGCGAAGGGAGGCATTTACTTCGCAAAAGCCGATAAAGACTATCGTCTTTTGACGACATTTGCAACGAAAGGCGCAGATACGCGGCCATTTTTTTTTTTCATTTCATCGCTCTATCGGATTAATGGCCTTCCCCTTCTTCTAGTCCCAACTTTTGGTATCCATACTGTTACCCTAGTTGTCCACTGTTCATCGGTTCGTCTTAGTATATAAACCGATGGTTAACCACGTAAGCCTGTAAACCTGCGGGAGTTGTGCTGCTGAGCTCGAGGACGCGGGTTCTTTTCCCGGCCGCCGTGTCCGCTTTTTTGATGGATGCGAAAAGCAAAAACGCCCGTGTGTACGACATTTCGGTGCACCGTTAAAGATCCCCAGGTGGTCAAAATTAATCCGGAGCCCTCCACTACGGCGCGCCTCATCGCCTGCGTGGCGTAGGAGCGTTAAACCACCACACAATCGGATGTAACCTGGAGCCGAGCTGTTACGTATGACGCCTGGCCTACCTATCAAAAAGTAAAATGTGGCTGGTGTTCGTCTTTAGAATTTCAGCTTACCATGTGTACCGTGTGCCGCGCGAGGACCTTGTGTACTGGGACCCGAGTACGCATGCGCGTACGCGCAGGTTGGGCTGGCCATCCCTCAGCGGAATGAACGAGCGGGCACGGCGAGGGTATGGACACGCGTCAGCTGAACTAAGCCACCCTAGCGGAACGAATGCGCACATGCCCATTCGGGTCCCTGTGTACACGGAACACGCGGTATGATAAAAGCCTCCATGCCACGTTGACGCGTCTCCGGTGCATCGCCGCCGCCCCTGCCAGCCGTTGTCACTTGAGCTCTGTTTTACTCACTGCCGGCGGCCTGCTTTGCGAGAGCATCTTTCGCGCCCTGCGATGCGCCGTTTCCTAGACGCGAGAGTGTAGCTAAGTCATCTATAAACCCAGCGACACACTCTCCGCTTACTTTTAACTCCTCTCCAACCTGCTTTTTCGAGCATGCGCATGCGTTCGCGCCGGAGATTTCTGCGTACACTGGACCACCTGATCTTCCTTCCGGCTAGTCAAACAAAGCTTCGCTTCAAAATTCGCTTGTCTTTATACGGTTAGTGTATGCTCATCGAGGGAAACTGATAGAGCACAGCAACGCACAGCGAGTAACAAAGGAGAACAGCGAAGCAGGAACACTATGGTTGTATACAGAGAGATAAGGCAAGTATTTAGAACTAGTAATCTAAAGTAAATCGCACAACGCTGGACCTTAGGACCTTTCTGTGACCATACAATGTTCCAATAATTTATCGGGTACAGACTAATTCCCGGTTCACAAACATTTTATATTTTCCTGCAACCGCATTCGTCCTGGCGTGCCCACGGGGTTTTAATAAAGTGTATTTAAAGCACTTTGCCATGCGAATAAAAAAATTACACAATGTGGGTCCGCTATTATGTGGACGGACACATGTGGCGTGCCCTTCTGGCAAGGTTTATTACGCTAATGAACCTATAAACAAAAATAAGTAACCGTTCGGAAACTGAATAGTTGACCCCCGATTTTAGGCGATGTTTAGGTAAGTTATGTTAGGTTAGCTATAACCGACAGTTGACCTAGTTGGATTCTTGCACATATTAAACATCGCCTAAAGGTTGAAGACGGTTAAAGAGGAGATAGCAGTCCTCGTGTCTTTCCTCTTTTATAAACCTCGCCTTCAAGAACTATTTATAGAAGTAGGTTAGGTTAGGTTAACTTAGGTTACAAAGAATGAAGTAGTTCCAGACGGGTATTTTTTTATGACAGACGCCTTTGGACGTCGCTTTAGTGGAAGGCTTATAGTACCGCCCGAAAACACTCCAGAGACCCAGCTAAAAAAATAACCAATGCAGGCTGCAGTACTTTTTGTCTCGGTATTGGCTGGCAGCATCCGACGGCTGGTCGAAGCGGGACTCGTCAACCTGTGGTGGACCCGTGCCACGGGCGACGTCAGCCGTTGCGGCGGTTCATCGTCTTCGGCAGGACCCGATCAGGCTTCCACGCTGGTTTTTGCCGACGTCTTCGGAGTGTTCGTGCTGTGGCTCGCTTGCGCGGGCATCTCCTGCCTTGTCTTCTTCATCGAGCTGGGAACTCCACACCACAAAGAGCTGTCCATAAAGCTGGCCGCCATGGCAGCAACGAGGAACCGCCAGAGGGGGCGCACCAGACGGGCCGCCCTGCTCTGCGCAAACACCCTGAGATGGCACTGCTGAAGTCTAAATTTACCCTAAGTGCAGCATGCTTGTTGAGGTGCTCAGGTTGCCTGAAGGGGAAGTAGTCCTGTGATAAGAGCGCTATCTATGATTATTATTACGCCGATCCTGCATTCAATTTATTGTAGGAGAAGTTGGGAGAGCAACCTGCCGGATACCTTGAAAATTATTTCTTTATAGATTTCGTATAAGATGAGCGGGCAAGAATTAGGCTTGTTGTATTGTGTGACATCCAACCGTCCTGTCCCGGCTTCGAAGTGGGCTGTGCCCACAATAAATGAGGACAGGTACGTGAAAGTTTTGCGGGTGTATTTCGCAAACGGCACGGGGGCCATACACGCTGTACTTTGGTTATCCAAGCGAGTACTTTGAAATTACAGAAACGTTGATCTTTCAGAAGCGACCGTTGCAATGACTGATAATTTTGTCACGTGCGTTTATAATCTCACATATAAAAAGAGACATGGGCGCTAGGGATTCCCAGTAGAAGCAAAAAGTCGTCAAGCGTCCGAATCATGGAGAAAGTGAACAAACTGCTTCTAGCGAGCCCACTCCGCTTCCTCTGGGGTCGTTTCCAGTGCACCATTTCAGAAAAGTTAGGCTCGGGTTCGATGTTTTTAGTCATACCTGAGCACGCCTAGTAATTGCAATGCGCTGACACGGATCGACTTTGCATGATGATAAATAACTCGATTGTGCAACGATCTGAGCGTTTTGTGTGGTGATTACCGGCTTATCACAGTCGGCCACTTCTACTACGTTGCGCTGTCCTACAACTACGAACACGAGAATCAGCAGTTCTAGGGATGAATTGGCTCCCCTCAAAACAAAAAGCCTTCTTCCTGTAAGCATTTCTTGAAGACGAAACGACAAATCTGCAAAAAAGGACTTGACCTTCCTTTTTCTTATTACCCATCCTAGTATATGCCACAGCATCGTTCAAGAACACCACTTCTCTTCATGCTTTAGTGTAGCAGCCGCCATCCATCCGACACCCCTGCTAATCCTACATAGCAAGTTAGAAACCGCAAACAATTCCACGCGCGTAGCACCGCATCAGACACAGCGTCTTTGTCGGTTATCACGTGTGATTGTTCACTGTCGCCAAGATATGTGACCACGTGATTGTTCGGGTTGAAATGTACATTTGTTGCTTCGTAATAAACTCCTAGATTTGAGTTCAGCGCTGTGCCGTCTTTCCTTGCTGCTTGTCCTGTTTCCTTCGCGATGGCTTTGACATGTTAAACATCGGCCAGTTAGAACACTGTGCCGTCCTTCTACATGAACGCAAGTTTTAAATTAGGCAAGTTATCCTTTTTCGAGTTTCTGTTCTGTAATGGCTTTAGTCGATTCAAAACTTTAAAAAAGCCCGGAAGCCATAAATATTCCAGGTGGTATTAAAAAAAAACCTATAAAACGCTTTGTCGTTTTGCAGGTCTTATCAAAAACTCTTGAACTCCACTAGCCGAAAAGGAGGAAAGGTGGTGATAAGGGGAGCGGGATATTAAACGATTATGTCCTCTCTGCCTATTTGGTAAAAGATAACGAACACTTTTTCTATTCAATCGCAAAATCGAGGTCTTGGTTAGCATACATCTCTAAATATTTCCTCATGGAAACCATCCAATATATCTATAATGCTTCCCCATGGCAGCCCATTTTTAAATCGTCCTTCTCAGGTTTGCGTAATGTCATCAAATACAGGGCCTACATGGTGGTGTACCAGGCACGCAACTTACGCCATCCGTCCAAAAGCAGTCATTATATCTGAACAAGAAGTCACTCGGTTGCGTAATCGGATGGGGACAATGGAAAATTTCCGAAAGTCCGGGAGTGTCAGTCAGGGAAGTCGAAAGGTCTACTGCTCGAGCTTATTGGGTCCTACTTGTGATGACGGGCAGACGGGACCCCAAGTAGACATTGGAATAAAGAGCGCTTGACTCATGGAGGAGTTCCAGAGGCTCAAAGCCAAACAGGATCTTCCCAGCCGATGTCTCGGGCCGCCAACACCGTGGCTTGCAGTCTGAGGAGCGTCCCCCTAGAGCAGTTCTGGAGCTTCCCTACGGCACTCCTGGAATTTGGGGACCAGGACACAACTTTGAAGGCGTGATCCCACACGACGTTAGCGACATCAGCCGCGATGGTCGCCAGCACAGCGAACAGCAACTTGGGGAAGACAGGGCTGTAGGGTACTGGTGCGATGATGTAACCATCCCTGAGCAGACGGCAGGGTAAAACTTAGTCACTCGCGATGCCACTTAGAAACACGTCAGTGGTTGCGTTCCTGAAGTGGAGCTTTAACCAGCTCTGGCTGTGCCGCAGCCTGCTGGCGCAGAAGTTGTCGGAGAAGGCTCGCTTGTGTGTTGTAAACTGAGTGACGTAGAACGGGAGATTGTCTTTAGTTTGTGAATACGCTTAAAACATCCATCCTGTCACTTTCTCCTAGCAGCGGTGATAATTTGCGTACAGTTGTATCCTTAAAGGAGCCATGAAGAGAAAACAAAAGTTTGTTTTATTCGAAAGATTAGGTGTTTCATAGTACCCCAAGCGCTTTCCCGGAAGCAAAATGATGCTTTATTCACTGAGAAATAAGGCAATTTAAGCCAAAATTTTAAATCTCCCGCTAAAATTGCACATTTGGTGACGTGAACAATGGCGTCATACGAGCCGGTTCATGAAACAGATACGTAGTACGTCGACTCCATATAGCACCCACACGCGGGAGTCAGACAGGAACCGAAACTCGTGCCGAAACCGAGACGGCGGCCATTTAAAAATACTAGTAAAGCCTAGTGCACCTACAAAATTTCTACAAACGCGTGCATGGTGATGTGTCCGATTCAGTGCGCACGTGTAAAGGAATCCTGTCGCTCCACTACGGTTCAAGTCTTGCGCCAGTTGATGCATGCTTTGCGAGTTGCGCTGGCGAGAGTCTGTAATGCTGAGGACGACTTTGCATCCACCATTCGTCTCAAAGAAGGCGACAACCTGTTCGATGCATGACGACGGCAATTAGTAGCACCACAACTATGCTAATAAACAATGATACGGAAACTGAACTATGAGTCCGGCAATGCTCACCTACAACAGCTTCGCCATTCAAGTCTTGTGCGTTATTGCAAGCTTCCATGAATTTTTTTCTCTCAAGTGCTGCCTCTTCTGGGCAGCTAGGCAGGTGCTTTTAAAGTATCAGATTGGGCGTATGGAGTTGGCCCTTTCGACGCCACTTATCTTTTGGAGCAAGAAATTTGGGTTACGCAAAAATATTACTTGTAATTGCATTAAAGCATACCTTCCTTCTACAGGTCGCCAGAATTCATATAGAAATTATTATTGCTGTGTAACACTGGTTTCATCATATTAAAGTATTGTTTCAAGCCCTTATTTTTCCAGTGCAATAACTAATCTTCTAAGGTTATATCGGAGTACGCTCCGTGATTTAGCCTTGGCCAATCGCCTCTTAGGAGCACGAGCCAAAACCATTGAGGGCATGATCAGCAAGCATTAAAGGGACACTGAAGTGATTTGTAAACATTGAGGGATTACTAGGGCAAATTGCAGTCCGGAGTCCTTAAGCCGCGTTTCGACCACTCTGAGCGCGTTTACGCGAATTTATGTAGTAGAAAAATCAATTCGAAAATGCTCTCCTCCTCTCTGCACCCTCGCCCATTTTCTGTGGCGTTTTCGTGTGACGTCAGGAGGAGCTGAGCTGGCAATTGGCTGCGCTACTTTACGGGTTGGCGAACTTCAGCGACCGAGTCAGTCAGCCCAACGTTTAGTCCGCCGGCCGCCGACGGGTCGTCGCAATTCGCTCGATCAGGTGAAACTAAGCCACAACACGTTTGTGAGTGGAAGAATGTGCCTTTCTTTACTTTGTTAGTTTGTACACTGTATCAATCTCCGAGTCCGGGTCGCTCCACACAAGCGCTGCACAAGTGCACATGCGACGCTTCGCTGACTTTACGCTAGTAAGAAAACCTAATGCCACTTAAAGGCGGGAGAAGAGTCAGCCAAGTCAATATAGGTACTAAGGAAATAAAATCAACTGAAACTTTTACCGCACAGCGCAAAGCTAGAGCGCCGGAAGCGCTTTTTTGCGCTGGGTGAACAAGCACAGCGGTCAGCTGTACGACCACACACCTGCGAACGCTTTTCCATCCAAGAAATACAATTGCTAGACGTGAGATGTTGTGAAAGATTGGGGGACGCTTACTGCAGGAGCGCTATACAACAAATAGTCATTTAAAGTACTCGAAATGCTAAAACTAAATAAAAGTGTAAACTGATTATACATTATATATCTTATATATCCTATTTCAGACAAGCTGGCTCGTGGCCGAGTGGTCTTAGGCGCTATGAATTTTTTGTTTGCAAGTCACGAGTTCGAATTCCCGAGCGTGCATACTTTTTTTTTGTGAGTTGATTTTTTCGTTTGCGGCCGATGTTTTCTAACCTGAGTTCACCCTTTTTTGGCCGTAACTTTCACTGCTCCACGAGCGAGTTCGCAGAACGCGCGCAGACTGACACTGACGCGCTAGCCAGTTCTCATTGGCGTGCTGTTGCCACAATCACCGACTGCTTGCGGGTAGTGGGCTCAGGCCAGAATCAGCACAACCTTGGCCTGGTGCGAACACGCTTTTAAATGCGAATGCATTTCTTAGTCGGGGGTTGTCGTGCGTTGGCCGGCGTGCGCCTAGCAACAGCTGTGCCGCGCCTAGCAACCGAAGCGCGTGGTAGCTCGGGCGGGAGTAGCGGAGGGCGAGGGGAGAGGAGGAGCGCGCTCGGCGTGTGAGGGCGCTCGCATCGCGGAGCTCGGGCGGAGTAGCGGAGAGTGAGTGGAGAGGAGGAGCGCGCTCGGGCGTGTGAGGGCGCTCGCATCGCGGAGCTCGGCGGAGAGAGCTCGCGCGCGGGGCGGGCGTGTTGCGGCGTGTTGCGCGGGTATCTCTCTCCTCTCGTTGTACCTGACGGCCACAATCACCGCCTTGTGGTCGCTGAAGTGCACGATCAAAGGGTCTTTGAGAAGCATACGCGCGGCACGCGAAACTGTGCCGCGCGTATGCTTCTCAAAGACCCTTTGACCGTGCACTTCAGCGACCACAAGGCGGTGATTGTGGCCGTCAGGTACAACGATAACACAAACAGGTGCTGATGAATGAATAAATGGTTACGTTCACACTCTCGTCTCTCTTCATTAAGTACGCCATTAATAATAATTACTCGCAGCGCACTCATCGGTGCACCCAATGCATACGCATTTCCGCACGATCCCCTTCGGGGAGGTGGGGGGATTTTTTACGATACAGGCATGAGTGAGGCAACCTTCGAATATGCGGGAAAAGCGCATGGCATTTGAGCGTCTGCGGTGACGCGGAGGGCGTTCATCCACTGCGTAGGCCTCGGCTAGTGATTGCTACGATTTGAAGCCGTCCTGGGAGGCTTATCTTACGAATTTTGCAGCCGAAAACATGGCAGAAGCGCGATACGACGATTACTTACATATCGAGAATGCCCATCCAACGATGCCGTCGGATGTCAAGCATGTTCTTTTACAGAAGCGAAATCGAAACTTGTTTGAATGCAAAATCTTGAACATCGTCCAATCACGGTGCCGCCTCCTCCCGACGTCACAGCCTTTAGTTGGTGCGGCCGCCACAGACCGCGCATAGTAGTTTTTCTTCTTTCATGGTTTATAAAATAATTACCAACTTATCAACCGGATAAACGATGAAAAGTGTGGTAATTTGAGCCAGTCTACGCAGTGCAAGCAAAACCGGGAGCTTGACAAATTCACTTGAGTGTGCTTTTAAAGATGTCCATGTGCCGTGATACCGGAAATCAACACACGGTGATGGGCATACGACGACACATGCGCGGGACTGCCGTGCGATTATTAAATGATGTAGCTATCGATGTGGGTTAGTCGAGTCCGCGAGACAGGGAAATGGTTCTCCTTTAAATCAAGTTCTACGGAAGAACAAAAACACATTTACAATGAACAGGTAGTCCCGGTCGTCTGCTGTAATCAAACGCTGAAATAAACCGCACTGTCTAAAATGCGGCCACCGAAATTCCTCGGGACTGCAAATGCAAGAACATGCGTCGAACCGTTCCCGAGAATCCCCCTTACAATGAAAAGCAAAAAATCATGCCATGTTGGTAATTCAGTAGCATGAACTGTTATTCTGTGTTTCGCAGAATTAATACAGGGCACAATACCGCAGTGAGAGTAGTGTTAGTATTGTAGTGTAGTATCTACAAAAGCGAGGCAGGAAAGTGTTCAATATCAACGTCAATCGCTGCACAGATATTTATTCAAAAAAATCGTTTCGGGATAAGTAAAAAACACGTACTCTGCCTCACTAGACAGCTTTGCTACAAATGTAAGCTATAAAAACAAGTATCACATATACAATGTTCATTCCAATATCCGGCCCATTTTCGCCTGCGCAACAAGCTTCTGTGTGCATGGCGTCAGCCTAGAGCCTTAACGCCGTCAATGCACGTATTGTTCTCTTGGGGCACCACATCACGACAGTGGAAAGCCTCCCGGAATCCTGGTGTGCCGTTAACAAATGCGACAACCTCTTTGGCATGAGCCTCTTCCGTGCCGTGAAAAATGGAACGACGGCATGCGGTGAAGTACACAAAGCGCATAAAAAAAACCTGGCTTAAGGATGACTTCAAAAGGTCCAGAACCAGGACAGGCTTTTCCCAGTCGCTTTTTCGTGCCGCCAACGCCACCGTCTCCAGGCTAAGGGTAGGGAATGCGAGTCCCATTCCCCCACCCTTTGCAGAGCAACTCTTGAGTTTCGTGAGCATGGCGTTGACTCTTGCGGACCAAGCATCTGTCTTCAAGACGAGCTGCCACAAAGCGTCCGCGACCAGGGCCCCCATAGACGCCAACACGTCGAAGTGTGCCTCTGACCTCGTAGTGGCCACAAAGCTATAGACCGCTGGTGTGATTACGAGGTAATTACCCTCCACTTCAACCAACGGAAAGTACGGCGCAATGACCATAATCTTTAGGAGTGTGCGGTGCAAGGTGTCGTGTGATAGGCCGTACAGTAGCTGGACCTCTTCGTTAATTAGCTGGTTGGTGACAAAGTTTTCAGAGATATTAGGCGTGCGAGTAATTGTCTTCACCGCGTAAGACGGCAGGACTGTCTTCAACTCCCCAAGCAACTTCGAAACCAAGAGCCTGTCCCGTTCTTCTCCCAGTGACGACAGTCTGCTGATGATGGTTTCCTTAACGTCGCTCACTGTTGCTAGCACCCGCTCGTCCTTGGATTTGCTTACAACAGCCTCGGTGATGGCTTTGAAAGTGAGCAACCGGAAGTGTGCAATGCTTTGGGCACAACGGTCTACCAGATGCATTTTACTGGTAACTGACAGGCCATACATTAACTTGTAGGTGACAGCAGCCGCGTCAAAGAATACGAAGGCCATGGCGGTGGGCTGGTTGTTCGGAGCCGTCAACAAGCTGAGTGTATCCATGACCGCTTGGAAAGATTTAACTACTACGGTGGTTTCCTCGGGGAACGGGAAGACGGTAGTCAGGATAGATCTGAAAGTGATTGGCGAGTCTCCGCGAAGAAGTGTTTCCAGGAGCGACAGGTTTCCGTTGGTTGTTGTGCGAGAACTGCTAGCTTTAGGAAGATTGTAAGCAGTAGCAAGAACTTCGTTCATTGTCACGGGAAGTCCGCTTACAACCTTAAACCTTCCGAACAACGGCTCTAGCGCAATATTGCCGCCTGGGAAGTTCATCACAGCCGGTATGCCGGGTTTTATCAGCAGACCATACCCGTTCTCCAAATCCTTGATCGTAACAGGAAGAAACACATTGTACTTCAGCGACAGCGCTACGATTAAATTTAAGATCTCCTTGAATCCATATGGCGGAGCCAGGGGTGCGATATCTATGAGAGCCTGCAAAACTTCTTGCTCTAGTGGCCGTGTGGGAAGACGGATACAGGATCTGAAAATGGCGCTCAAGGACCTGCCTGCTCCATTCGGCGTAGTGCTTTTCATGATGGCGAAGGGAGACGTCAGCTTTGCGGCATCCACGTCGAGGGTATTGGCGCCTTTTTCGTTCCAGCCGTGGCAGACGTAATGGAAGATCTCGCTGCACGGGTTGACCGTCAAATTCACCAAGTGTCTCAATGGTTCCAGAAGCTCCGGGCAACAGAACATCCCTCCGTCACTATGTGGGGATCGGGGTTTTTGAGGCCACCATAATAAGACGAGAGCTAACGTTATCAGAAGCAGGGTTAGGGTGAGGAGGCACCCGATAGCAAGATAAAGCTTTCGATTCATTGCCCTTCTTCTTCTTCGTACTTCTTCAGGTTAGTGTTGTTGCCCACCATGTATGGCCCATACCCACGTGGGGGGTGGGCCAGGAATATCGGCGAAAGGAGGGCGAGTGCACCCGCTAAGAACAACTGTAAGTTAGGACGCTAACCATTTCAACGCACAAAGAGCACGTTATCACGTGAGCGAATTGATTAAACATTGAAAGTCGAGGTTGGAACAGACAAATTAGCTTTTTTGTGCAGGAAGAGGTACCCCCCCACTAAACGCTGAGAGGTAGGCGCCTGTCTTCGGATACGTATGCATGTATGGCTGCAGCCACCCCTCTGTCACAATATCTTAGTAATGTGGCACCAAACGAAAGTAGTGCGGGCATTGAAATAGGTAGTACAATTCATTCTAAGGGCTTGGCAATGTAACGCTGCGTCATCACAGAAAAGCTGCTGCAACGCAATCGGAACTGGTCTAAAGTCTCGTATGCACCGCAAAGAACGCAAAGTGCGGCGGAAACTAGACCAGCCCGGTGCATATAAAAGTTAAACTGGCTAACTCTACACGTGAAGCTGGTTAATGTAACCTCGCGTTGACGAGTTTCCCAAAACCAGAATTCTAGCTGTTCTTCAAAGTTAGTGAGAACCCCTTCCTGTAATCTTCCTAGGCATCGGTAGGTACCGAACCTTGCCCTTGCTACAATAAATGGAACAGGACATAGGTCAACCGGAGGGCCATCTTACGACAGTCGCGCCAAAAGGTCAGACTCTTCATTAAGCAGTGAACGCTTGTGCCCGGCAACCAAAATTATGCTTATGTCCCGCCACGGGGAGGCACAAGAAATTTGAACGCACGAATGAGACCTAAATTTTTAGATGATTCCAACACCGCACAAACCGACAGTGAGTGAGTTGAAACAGCTACATTGAAGTGTTGCGGAGGAACGTCTTTTAGGGCCAAAAGTACTGCTTGAAATTCGAATTGAAATATCAGAGTGAAATCAGGTAAACGCATCGTAACACACAAGTTAAAGTAAGGACCAACAATACCCATACATTCCCCCTCCCCACGTTGCGATGGCTCTGTTGCCACTATCAGAAAATCATTCAAGCCAGCCAAATGGCCGTTCAATGCTCCTCTAAGTAATCGCGACGGAACCATTTGACCGTTGTTGGGAAAAATTATGTAAAGTTACAGTTGCAGGAGAAACCTCACACGGCATTGTAAGAATTGTAGGAATGTTGATATCCAATGAAGGAAGCAGTGTGTGCGCGGAAACACACTGACGGCGACAGTGCCGGGACCACCAAGAGCTGAAAAAACGCCGCCTGCGCTACAATCAATGAAAGAAACCTTCTCTGGGGCGATTAAACAATCCTTGCAACCGACAGCACTATTACAGCGGAAACCGAGACTCCAGACATGGCGTGTGGGCCTACAAATACAGCTTGTTATTCGCCACGCGCATTGGGAGGCCACGGCGCAATTTCAGGGCCCGACGCTCCAATATAATAAGCTGATTGAGTCTGTAAGCTGGAGACGAGAGAGAGAATGTAGTTTAATGTTACTGACGAGGTTTGCCCAGCAAAGAACCTGACATGCTACGTCAGGTGAAAAATGAAACGAGTGGCAAAAAAGAAAAGAAAAAGACAAGCAAGAAGGAAGGAAAGAAAGAAAGAAGAAAAAACCAGAAAAAGAAAACGTAATGATAAGGATTGGAGTTGGAACCAAGTTCAGTAGTTCGGTATGAAAAGAAATGTTGAAGTATATTCGAAAAAATGTTCGCTTCAAGTCGAACAGAGTTCTGAGACTATGGAGTAACCGCAAGAAATGTTCGCTTCAAGTTGGACAAGTTGAACAATCTTTAAGTTAAGCTGGAGAACCAGAAACGAGAACGCAGCCAAACTCTAATATGGGACAAATGTACCCACTTTTTGTTGTAGAACTCATATTGGTGATTCCCCGAAGCAATTGAAGTGCCCGTTCCCCATTAGTCGCGATGTGTTTTTATACGAGGGCGCCAATCCTGTGTACTATGGTAGATGACACCCAAGTACCGTGAGCGCCCGTTAAGACGAACTCGAAGGAACCATGTTAATTTGTTAGACTTTTCAGAAGTTCGTGTTATCAGTAACCCTTCCAAAAAAATGATGGGCTGCACACCCAGGTGCATGCAAATATCTTGCTTCAAGACGGCGGAGGAAGGCGACTTACAAGAGATGAAAAAGAAAAAAAACAGCATTTATTCGAGTGTGAAACGTGACAGAAGGCTGTATTCCAGCGCATTTGTCTTGGCTTAGCCAGGCCATGCGGTGACGGAGAGCGTACACCCGCTACCTCGAATCCAATCCAATGTCCCTCGCGAGTGTGTTCGCTATCGGAGAGGAGAGGGGGTGAGCGGCGGAGAGCGCAGCTCGCGCGGCGAGGAGAATGGGGGAGGGGTGTGGAGGACAACAACGCCGTATGGAGGGACAAGGCAAGTGAATGAGATGCAGTCGCATCTAAAAAGATTTTTGCAAACGCAGATGTTGTACGTCCGCCCTTCGCAAGGACAGACACGACCGCCCTTCTGTCTACCATTCTCCCCCCGCCTCGGCGAGTCACTGGTCCCGCCCTGACAATCGTCATAGAAGACCACGTCTGCACCCTGACTGCAAGTTTCGGTTACCTCCTGGTATTCAGCGAAACCACGCCACGCTGTTTCACCGAGTACGGTTTGGCGTAGCCTTTACCCGTCGCTACAAGAATCCTCATCGGCGTTACGAGTGACCCCGATTGTGAAACATGCCGTGTACCAGAGTGTATTTCGGATGTTCTCTACCACTGTCCACGTTACGCGCATCCTCGAGAACAATTAGCGACATCATTAGCCCGTTTGGATTTTCATGTGGTGTCGGAGAAAATACTGCTGGGCCCTTGACCAGACGCGTAGAGTCTCCAAAAGGCATTTAAAGCTGTGCTGACACTTCTGCGCAGCAGCGGCCTCTCAGCGATATTGTAGTTGAGGCCCGTAAGAGTGACATCTACAGTATAAGTACAGGCATCTTCTGCACATAGCCACTTATTCATTTCTCCACCATCTTGATCTCTCTCATCCTCTATCCACGCTCTTTCTTGTCTTTTCCCTTCCCACACACAGAATAGCTGGCCAGATGTACTACCATCAGGCCGACCTTTTTGTGTTTTCTCATTTAAATAAAATTCCCCTTTTTCTCTCTTCATCGTTCGACTAAAGACCAATAGGCCTGCAACAATTCATAAAGTACATGAATCGCCTGAGCCGCCGAGAAAAAGTCTATGTCGTCCGCTTAAAACTATGAGCAAACTTCCTGATTTATTGGAATTGAATTGATTAATATAATTATGGGATTGGCGAGAGCACAGATCCTTGGGGGACGCCCCTTGTCTGATACCGAATAAATGACTCAAAACCTTTAGCGAACAAACAAATTTACGACCAATTAAACACTGCTGAATCCATAAGAAGATGCACTGGGGTAACTCACATTCTTTAGTTTGTATAGCATGACGCTACATTCCACGCAGTCTCAAGCTTTCACAACATCCAGTGTGACGAGCTCATATACCTGTGCGCAACTCGATCCGGCTCCGCACGTAAACGCGGGCTGACAAAATGGAGCAACCCAGACGGAGGCCTATTTGATGTGGGCTCAGAATGATTCTACTGGAAAGAAAATAGACTAAACAGCTATGCAAAATTCTCTCTATCAGTTTTACTAGGTTACTCGTAAGTGCTATTCGACGAATATTGTCCGGAACAGCAACTGGGCTGGGGTTTTATAGATAGGGGACCATTTTTGCGATTTTTGAATCTGAGGGAATCCATTATTTCTCCAATTAAGTATTTATGGTATTCAACAGACCGCTTCGAGATACCTCAAACGGGAGTTTTACCGTGGGAGTAGTCCTCATCTTGCTCCAGGGAGGCTACCGGCAGCCGCATAACCACATCCCCCACCTCTTCCACGGTGGCATTGCAGAAGTCTAAAACTGGGGCACTGAAGCAGAGAATATGATTTGTAATTAACGGGCGACCTTTTCGAGCGAATTCAAGATTTCATAATGCGTTTCTGCGATCACAACTCTTGCGGTGTCGCGAGAATGCGAAGAGAGCGCGCCGTTTTTTCTTTTCTCAAAGCGCGGAGACGACACGCAAATGTTGCAGATGCATCGCCGTAAAGATAGTTCGGCGGAAAACCGCGGAATAATATTCAAAACTAGAGCAGTTATCAGGACTGCAACATGCAATGGCGCTCGCGCTTCTTCAGTCACTTCGCAGTGATTACAAGAAAAATGTGGGAGAAATAAAACACAAAATAAGAATAATCAACCAATAAAAAAAGGTCTACTTTGCCGGCCCAAACAATGTCATCTTTTTTGTAGTCACACCACAACAAACCCGGTGGTTCGGTCGTAGACTGAGAATACGAGTAAGCTGGTGGCACAGCGAAAGGGAATGTAGATTTTATGTGGTTGTGCGCGAATTGATAATAATTCCACCGAAATAATTTTACAAGCGGAATACCTTAAGGTCTCGGGCTGTCGGTGTCTCACGTCGTCGTCGTCGTTCGTCGGAGTATTATCATGTGGTCTCAGTTCCAGAACACCGGGACACTCGTTTTCCAAATCGCGCTAGAGCGTAACGCGAACTAAAATAACACACCGAGACGCTCGTTTTCGAATGCCTCGCGCTAGAACGTTTGAACTCAATGGGCAAAAACGCGTACACCGGGACGCGCGTTTTTCGTTCGCGCTTGCTTGCCTGCTTCTATTAAAGACGATAGTATTTCTTGGGCTACTTAAACCGAGAAATTTTGGTCTGTCTGTATGTCTGTCTGTCTGTGACCCGATTCAGCCACACGGCCAAAGCAAAACATTGCCTGCGCAATAGTCTTATATAGTCACAGCTAAATCTACCCGTCTATGTCCGGTGGAATGTTCATACTTGTCAACATTGTTGAAGAAGAACAAGACATTACGCAAATATGAGACAACAAATCAATACAGAAGTGATATTTGCAGTGTTCCTTTATAAAAAAATCGAACATGCTTGAATTTGCGAAACTAAAAACTTCATCAACTGCAAAAAAAGAATTCACTCCGCCGACGCCTGCTGTCGCCAGCGCCATATAGCTTCTGGGGCCCTTTTAAGAAATCAACCGGCAACAGTTACGCAAGGTTCCAGTAGGTAGGTTCCACGTTCTGCTTGCAACGCACGTGGAGTAGGGAAACGCGGTTCTAAAAACGCTGAAGTAGGGCGCCTCGATTAACGCGCGTCTTCGCCGTACGGCAGCGTTCGCATCGAGTCACCCGGTTTGGAGCAGTGGAACCCGGGAAATTTAAAATGATTTAAGCAAACCTTTGGCGTCTTTACCTTGGGAGGAGCGCGACGCAAGAGGAACAACATGAGAGGTGAGCGGGAAAGCGAAGGGAGGCATTTACTCCGCAAAAGCCGATAAAGACTATCGTCTTTTGACGGCATTTGCAACGAAAGGAGCAGATACCCGGCCAATTTTTTTCACTCCGTACTAGCTTTAATTTTAAAATTTGCACTTCTCTGTTTGAAATTTCACTTGTCCTCCGTCTTTGTATTGATTGATTGTAGGGTTTAACGCGCCGACGCAACGCAGGCGATGAGGCGCGCCGTAGTGGAGGGCTCCGGATTAATTTTGACCACCTGGGGATCTTTATCGTGCGCCGAAATCTTGCACACACGGGCATTTTTGCTTTTCGCCTCCATCAGAAAAGCGGCCGCCGCGGCCGGGAATCGAACCCGCGAACTTGTTCCGTCTTTGTAATTTGAGTGTCACGTATACCAGCACGCGCCCTGGGCAAGAGAGAGACTTCACGTCTTTGAATACACTTGCACACTGTATTCTTTCTCCGTCCCAAGGTTTCACGTTAGTGGAGATGGCCCGGCTTTTTATTATGACCCTTAGTCGTATAACACACACGCTTTATGAAGGCGTGCATAAAATCTAGGTAGCCCAAAATAAACACCCCGATGTAGAACTATTCTGCAGCAGTAAAGAAAGTCAAGATAGTTGGTATGGTTGCATGCTTCCAACAGCGCTAACACGACGGGGACAAAGCCTGAACAAACGGAGACAAAGGGGTCAAGCAGCGCCTATTTCGTTCTTCGTTGCCGTCGTGTCAGCGCTGTTCAAAGAAAGCTGTAATTCGACATCAGAAAAAATCTGGGGCAGCATTTACGTGAAGGATAGCCGTACATAGCAATCTTTAAAAGGTATTGTCAAATGAACAAAATATGGCCACCTATCAGACCTCCAAGAATAAACTCAGAAAGAATAAAACAGATTAGGAGGCAGAGTATGACGGCGACATTTTCATGGCAATTTCCAATTTTTAAAGCGAAGCTTTTAGCCCCTCCCTAGTGTAGTCTGTACTCCATCCAAAACGCATCGCAGGAAAGCCAGCTTTTTTTGACGATGATGATGGCCGTGGATGAAGTGAAGAAAAACACATTTCCGCGGTTGGAATCGAACCTGGGTTCCTCGAATTATGAAGCCGACGGTGACGAAGTTGCGCCAGTTTTTTTATTACGACAATATCGGCACGTTCGACGAAGTCTGGATTTGGAGAGGTGTGCAACGACGTGTGAAATTAGGCATAAAATGTGTCCCTCTGTCTAACAGCTGCGACTGTTGAACGGCTGGGGGAAGAAATGGAATGCAGTAAACCGCCCGACAACAAACACGTGTTCACATAAAGAGCACGCAGTCTAACGCCCACTCTGGAAACAGCTGGTTCGTTTGGTGTTGGACTTGACTTCGGAAAGCTTCGGTTTCCCCCACTGTTGATGTTTCGAAAGAGGGGTAGTTGAATTTCTATAGAGTTTCTCGGTTTTTATCCGTAATTTATAGATCCAAAATACTTCCCAACCACGGAAAACTATCTTTATACAGTGGCCATAATTACACGAGAAACTTTTATTCTCCTGCAACCCATGATGTTGCAGATAAACCAAATTAAGGGCCGTATTCTGAGTCCCTCCTCCACTCCATTTGCTCCCTCCACTCGGCTTACGCATCGAGAAATCTATTTCAAAAGTCTCCTCCACTGGAGGCTCGAGCTCAGGAAGGGTTCAGAATACCACGCCTAGCATTTTGGTTAGGCTTGTCACTTCAGTGACTGTCAATCATTTAAATGTGTATAATTAACGAAAATTGACACATTTCTTATGCTTTATGTAATTAAAGGGCATTTTAGGTAAGAGAAGGGAACACAGAAAGAATACAAATTGGGCGAAGCCGTGGAAACAACTTAGGGGTTCTGCGTTAAACCTGATACCCTGCTGAGCCATCTGATGGGATGTTTTTGGTCAATTTTAGTGCAGCTTAATGAGCACCGTTTCCGTCGTTTTATTACGCAGGGAGTGGCATTCGGTTTCCTGAATGCTTGTAGATTATTCTGGTTTTTTGTCGCTTCGTGGCAGGTAATAAATACAAATAAAGTAGCAGTAGCCATGGGCAGTGGTTGTTCGTAAGCTTTGCAAAGTTGGCGCGAAGCCATAAATCTATCCAATCCAATCTCAATTTAGGGCTCCTCGAAGGAGACCCAGCTTGCGTGTTCTTCCGCGTGGCTTTGTTATTTTTGCAGGCTCGCTGAATGCAAGACCAGTCTGGGATCGGCGACATTTACGACTGCGAGTGAAAACGGAAAACGAGAATAAACTGCGGAACGATCACTTCTCGGAGCCTCCGCTGGCGTATAGCCAACGGCAATTCAACTTTTTTTTTCGAGTTCGAAGCCAGGCTTTATGCTCGTGCTGACTTGTTCTACCCCACGTGCACAATGGATGTGTCGCGACATTTGTTCTACGGATCCTCTTAGTATTCTGTAAAAAAGCATGACGCGGTTGTCGGTAAAAGAATTTACTTCAACGAAAGCTTGAAAGCCGTCTAAAAAACACGTCACAAAATCGCGCCAGGCCACTTCTATCAAAAAATGTTCGACAACGCTTTCATTTCGTACGTACGCGAAGTGGCGTTTTTCCGCAGTTTAATTTTGCTTGTGTCTTACCGCACGCACATTGTCGACGTATCTTGTTCTCGTTTCTCTTTTCCCCAACCAATACAGAAATGGAAAAGGCATACTGATGTGAACCCGGTATGTTTCCCTATCTGCCAAAAAACGCTCTTTATGAGACCGCCGCCTTAAACCATTTTTTCCCGCCATGATGGCTCAGCGGTCAAGGCGTTGTGCTGCTGACACAAGGACGGGGGTTCGATTCCGTGCCGCGGTGGCTGCTTTTCAGATGGAGGCGAAAAGCAAAACGCCCGTGTGTTTAGATTTCAGTGCCCGTTAAAGACCTCCAGGTGGTCAAAGTTTATCGGAAGCCCTCGGAAGCGCGCCACAGTTTTAGCTTCGGCGCATTAAGCTCCATGAATGAATCAGAATCTGCCTTTTTACATTTTATATTAGTACTTTTTCTAAGCACTGACCCGGCAATATCCCTTCCAAGCACTCAACTTCAGAAGCTCAAGCGTTTCAGTTGGCTTGTGTCCAGGCTACAGTTGGCTAGAGTCGGCGTCTGGTTGCGTCGCATGCAGGTACAGGTAAGTCGGGACCAATGACATGGCAACATCTAGCTATCAGATCGTGCAGTGTGTAACACTGGGTGGTGCTATATCCGCATGCCGATTGTCAAAAAGAGGAGCAAGTTAACGACTGTTGTACTGAGAAGCAAAAAAAAAAAAAAAAAAAACACTGGGCCAAAACTGCCTATTAGGGAATTGCCATTTATATTTCAATCCTGTTTACCTCGCCTTTGTCGCAGCGGCCCGGAGGAGTTGACCGTATCTGCGCAGTTTTATCAAGCCAAATGCGGTTGCGGGTTTTTCTTTTGTTGTATTTGGCGACGCCTGCGATAGCGTTAGAAAATGTTTATTCTCACCTCTTTTGTTCTGTTGTTATCTCCCCGCACTTCGACGCCAATTTAAACCCACCCAGTGTCTTGTTCTTTGTACTATTTTAGTTAATCGCATGAGGGCGTTCGAATGTAGAAAACTCAGCTTTACTGCGATGCGACAAACGCACGTATTCGCTTCACTACACCTTTGCACTACACAACAAATAATGCAAAAGTTTTAAATTGTGTGCAAAATTGGCTACATCGTTACACACGAAATCAATGTGAATAAGTTAAAATTGCGGAGCCCAAGTAATGGGTTGCTTGAATTCTGTACACCTCACGCTTTAAAGACGGCTTCATTGCAACGCACAAACCCATCGCCGAGAAGGCATTTTAGAGGACATATAGGCAGTCACGTTAAAATATGAAGGTAGTGAGGCGTCTTGTTTTTGTTAGTTTTAATCTGGAGTAGGACGGAATGGCCACAAAATAAGAAAACATTTGTTGTAGTATCTGCAGATCGCTACGCTTTAGGAAAGCGGGAATGTTGAGACATAGTTTCAAAGCAAACTCGGCTCGTCGTCGCGAGTTAAAAATAGGCCAAAAATGGAAACGACATGATGATATTGAGTTGCGGAACAGAAAAAAATAACTCAGATACTTGGACATTCGGCGCCACTCTAAACACTAGGCGCGCTTATGGGCCATGCTCTAAAGCACTGAGATGATCAAAAATCTTTTAAAATGCGCTCTACTACAGATTGACACCATTCATCGCATGTTCCGCCATAGCCGTTGGATATAGAGGCACAGAATAGTCCTGCTGTGTCGTGCCGCGATTGTGACCCTGTCTAGCGGTAGCAACTTCTCCGAATGCCGCAAACCAATTATTTATGCCGATGAGGGAGTCAGGGCTAAATTGCAACATCGCAAGTAACACAGTTGAGCGGTAGCCCTCTTCTGAGCGGTAACCCTCTACGAAGCCGCAGAACTCTATGAGAGCGGTAGCAATGTGTGTAGCGGTGGCATCCAATTGAGCGGTAGCGCTATATTTGGCAGTACAGCTCTGTTCGAGCGGTACAACACTGTTGAGCGGTACCATCCTTTGAGTGGTACCATCCTTTGAGTGGTGGTACACTGTTCGGCGGTAGCATTTTGCGGGGTGGTAGCACTCTGTTGGCGGTAGCACCTTGCTGAGCGGTGGCGTTAAAGCACAGTTTACATTTCCCGCGCATTGCCGCTGCTGCCGGAGCCAACTTATGGGAACGCGTTCTGCTGGTTGAGGTGGTGGTGAGCAGATTGGTATAAACTTTATATTGTCTATGCTGGTTAGTGGGGACATGATTTCTGCCTATAGCAAGTGATGACAGAGAAAAAACACCGTAGTGTGATTACTGCGGTAGGTTGTCATCGCTACCGCTACTAGTTTTTTGTAATTCTCTCACAGCCTTTCATCCAAGAAAGACGTTTACTTCAACCAATAAAGTACAATTGATATAGAAGAACATTGAAATTTTGCGCTAGAGTCCCGTATTGTGGGAAGCAGTGACTTAATATGGGACAGCAATAAAAACATGATTCTCGGTGTGTTAACTGCAGGTTATCATTATAGCTGACTGCCATAAAACGGAACTAACGACTCGACTACAGTCATGTTTGTTGCCTATGGCTCAGATCAGATGCCGCCAATCGCACAAACAAGATTGCATAACGCCGTAGGTGGTGCGGGAGTAGTGACTGCTTCATACGTTTTGTTTATTATCACGATTTTTCATTTGAAGTTTGAGGGAACATCGCTATCGTTGTTTCACAACAAAACGGTCTTTTAAATGAACCAACCTTGCATTTTGTGCTGATCGCCTCTTTACGAGCACATTATCCGGTGCCTCCATTTGCCTCGCACTCGTGGCATTCTATCAGACCCAAACGCAAAAACTCCTACTGCGTGGGCTCATAATGGAGAAGCTCTCAATCTGAAAGCACTAACATATGAATTGCCGACACACGTGCCTGTTCTATAACAAAAGAGCAGACTCCGCTATTCAGGAGTCTCTAATAACTTTATACATAAGTGGGAATGCAGTGCGTCGGCTTTAGTCGAACTCTGCCTCCTTTTTTAACCTTTTTATCTTTGTCAATGTGGTGTTTACCCACGAGAGCCAGCCATTTCTATAGGGCTTTGTGTAAGCTCTGTGGGACATGTGCATGCGCAAGGCATGCGGGCGCACCGGAAGTGGCCTAATTATATGAGTGCTTCTTTTGCTGAAAGTGTGTCCCGTTGTCATTTGGGATACTTTGCTGCTGCGTTACGACACCAACAAACTTTGTTTTCATGTACGCTTACTCTGAGATCCATTTTAGCCGCTGAAAAGCTGCTTTTATAGAAGTTAGCTTTCACTGCTTTTCCGGCGCTTCCTTGGAGCGTTGAGTATGCAAGTGCAGTAGCGGGCTCTCAGAGAGTACGGCGCACTAATGCAATTTAAAAAGCGCGCGACGACAATTGGTTCAAACTATCGGCGGCAGGTGACGCGGACGTCGCGAAAAATTGAACAGCAGTAGCCAACAGGGAAGTCCGGCTATTGAACGTGGTCACGGTGGAGCGTGGTATAGCCACACGTACATGTGGGTTACGAAAAAAAAATAACGTTGACCTTGCCCATTGGCTTTACCAATCTGTGAAACGTGAGGCTCTGGCCTCTCTGTCCTGATTTTTAAAGAGAATTGCTGTCCTGGGGAATTTCCAGGCTCTATAGCCATTCAGACGTCAATAAACGGTAAGTTGACATGTGCATGTTGAGGTTTCTCAATTTTTTGGCGTTGTTGCGTGACCGAATGAAGTGCGGCAAAAATAAACTATGGCCCCTTTTCGTTCGCGGTTGACCGCACCACCGAGGGAAATCATGCAATGAAGCTTTGAATGATTATAATCCAATCTCAGAGGATAAACATGCGGCTGTTATAATTCGTTTCGCAGCTGTGTTATCAAACCCGGTGAGGCCTCCCTGACGCCATTGGCAGTGATTTCCCTACACACCCCCTATGTATTGTGTACACCCACTCCCTAGTTTTCTCGAAACGTCCTCCTTCAATCTCCAAATTTTACTGATGTCACTTCTTGTATTATACGTCAGGGCAGTTTGGTCAATCCCCAATCAAAGGAGTGAAATACCACATTGCTTCATTGATTCGAGGCCTTTCTTTGTTTGCAACTCTGATCTTTGAAGATACTCTTTCAACATCTACATTTAAAATTGGAAATTTGGCGAGTCGAAGCGCCACGGAATATACATTTAAAATTAGCAGTTTTGCGAGTCGAAGCGCTACGGAAGCTATTCCTAAATAGCGTCAAAAGACAATCGGTTTCCGCTTGATAAGTGCTGCATAATTCCTGCACTCAGTAAACATTATTTCAAAAACTTAAATCTCGTAATTGGCCCCTGGCAACACTGTTTGAAAATGTTCTTCTACGTTGAAAAATCGTCAGACGTTCCCGTCCCGTCCTGACCTCGTCCTTTTTCGGTGAAAACTGAACTAAGAAAGTTTTTCTCAAATTCAATTGAGAACACCGCGTCCCTGGTGAATTTAGAGAAAAAGGGAAGCATATGCCATGGAGATGAGCATTTGGTTAATAAACGTCTATTATTTACGAGTAGACTAAAAAAGAAACAGTTTGTATAGTTTATCTAGCCTCCTGCCTCCGGTACCCCCTCCCAGCCATTGCATTGTAACCCCCGCCCTTTGATTAGATTCCTCAGGAAACCCCTGGCCGTTGGTAATAAGCGGAGTTAAGTTACCTGGACTTAGACAAAACTTGAAGTTCCTACACGGCTGTTAAGTCATTTTGCAGCCAGCTGGCGGAGATCTCTTTCACGGGTGCCTGCTCCGAGGCACGAGTTAAGGCCGTTTTCAGTAATCATGCTCCTTCCTCGCGTATTCGGGCCCATGCAGGCAATTAACGTTTGGTCCGCTCAAAATGCTGCTTCCTCCGAATAACCGAGGAGTTATTTTAACTCAAACTTACGACAAATACGGCAGTAGATATTGAAATTAAAACAAAAACAGGCTAAGCAGTGGTAGCTCTTCAGCCACTTTTTCGCCTGCTTCTTCTGACGCCCCGCAGGGAATTGTTTTTGCGATTGGAGGTCGCCGACCAAACCCACCAACGATAACACGATTGTAGTGGTGTCTCTAGCTTTCTTTGAGCGTATTCCTTCAATGGTAACGGGTGGTTAACACGCGGATAGCTCTGTCTTTAGCATTTTCCCTAATATGCCTCTGATCACGTCACGTAGAGCGAAGTTTGAGAGGTTTTCTGAATATTTCTCATCTTGTTTCGGAGCAACGTACGTAATTCTCTTCCCTTGAAGCGGAGTAAATGGTACGAAAAATACTTACACGAACAATAAGACGAGATAATTGATAAAAGATCAGAAAATTGTTAGACAAACAACGATGGCAGAAATGAGGGAAAGTACACTCGCGCAAAAATACGGGTGCGCATCGTGGAACGGCCCTATCTTTTCTTTTTCACGCTCACTTTCTTGCCTTTTGAAATTCCCCTTCCTCGGGACCTTCTATCCCACCTATTCATTCCTTCAGCATACTGCATTATAGGCGAGACCATATTGTGCAAACAATTGTGCTTGCTTGCTTGCTTGCTTGCTTGCTTGCTTGCTTGCTTGCTTGCTTGCTTGCTTGCTTGCTTGCTTGCTTGCTTGCATGCTCTCATCCCCTTACCTCCCTCCCTCCCTCCTTCAGCTTCTCTTAGAGTTGTAAATAATGCAGGAGGCACCACAAACGCTCAACATCACATAGCAGTGAGCCGAGGCGAATGACAGTAGCTGGGTGTGTACGTGACCACTGGCATCGAGGCCGTCGAAGATCATCGGTTGAAGCGCGAGACAGCCGAGTCGCACAGCGTCCCATTGGCACAGTGGCCGAGCAGCGGAGCCGAGGTGCAGTTGCAGCCGCACACGTTGTCACTTCTTCGTTCGTTCTGGATCGTCTCTTCGGCCGCTTGGATCTCGCTACCAGCATGCGCCAACGAGCAGGTAGCCATGCGCGACCCCGGTGACAGGCGACGCCAATCGGCGCCCGTACAGCCCCGTCTGGGCACGTACAATGGCAACTAGCTGATCGCGCCGTCGGAGAGACAAACGTGTGCGCTCCTTGTGCTTGCGCGCGAGTTTATTTGGAAACAACTCCTTTCGCGCTTGTGACGAGCAACGCACGAACGAGCGATGTCCCGCGCTCCTCAGTTTCGTCCACTCCGTCGTTGTACAACTCGATTCTGTGACAACGACGATTGATTGATTGATCGATCGATTAATTGATTGATTGATTGATTGATTGATTGATTGATTGATTGATTGCAAGAATATTCGGGCCATCGTGAGAATGCAACACTAAAGTGTAAAAATAGCTTATCCAGTTCGGCCGATTACTGGCACGTGGAGCTTATAAGTATCGGTAACCGAACCCATTCTCAAACTTTCGTTCTTGTCTGGGCACAACAGGCATTACGCGACGAAATAATGCAACAGTCCGCACTAACAGAAAGGCAGCGACAGCTGTTTTGCTGATGCACGCTATAACTTTAGTGCTGGAAGTCTTGCATGCAATACGCGTGCACACCAAACTCTGGCACACACTGTTGCCATTCACATGCACCAGACGAAATGCCAGAGCGCGTAGAGGCTTCCTCTAGCCACTGGCAATGCCATCGGTGGATGCTAATCATGCCTTACGACTCTCTGACAGAGAGCTGCACGCGCACAACGAATCCTCTCTCAAACCGGCTGAAATCAAATGCCACCACACTTTAGTTTCCTTGATCATACAAGGAGGGGGGTTCCACCAAACCTGCACTAGATGGTAACTTGGCGGGGCAACTGTGCCTACATTCCACAGCAACTGGCGACACGAGTTGCTTGTGCCAATTGAGAAGATCAGCTTACAGGTCGGAATTCGGAAACACAAGTGTAGGAAAGGAGGGGAAAAAACGAAACAAACTAAGGACGACGCTCGTACAGGATATTACAACTGTCGTGAAGTCTGACGTCACATATTGTCATAAACGTGTTATCATGATACTTCACGTGATACACTTACACATACATACTTCACGTGTACACATGCATTACAACACTAATCTAAAGGAGCTCACATGGAAATGCATTTCTGTGAGCATGCACATGCGCCGTGAGCCCGTGGCAGCGCTCGAGGCAAATAGACGCAAAGCGGTCGACACATCTGCGTGCGAGTGATCCCCTGTCATCAGGGTCGCGGCAAAATATCTAGCAGATTGGACACGCATGGGAGCGGCCAATCCAGGCATAGAGTTTTATACTAGTATACACAAGAGGTAAATTTGCCGCCACTGCATAGGCAAACGGCGCTTCAGCGAATGTTCGATCATGCGCCGGGCGGCCACGTTCCCGTTGTCCTTGCCATGGCTCGTGAACTGGCCGGAAAGTTGCCTCTTGCTGACAAAACACAACAATATCATTGGAGAAGGTTATTTAATCAAATCCGAATTTGTTATTAAAAGTTCAAGCTCCAAAAATAATCATTTGTCAGAGATTATTCAGAAGCTTCATACAAGATTAACAAAAACATCACCGTTATTTGCTGATTTTGGCTTCGAAATAAAAAAAGAAGCCTTGTGGCCAGCCAAGCCAAGTATAGGCGAAGAACGTCGCTAGCTGCAATGGCGGCGCCCACAAAGACCCGCGATTGCAGCGCCAGATGTCCATTCAGTGTATATTAGTATGGAATTCTATGGATCCAGGGGTCTTCCGGCAGCCAAACCAGTTCTCGAAGCGGGATACACATGCGCAGACGCGTCCTCCATGCTTCCGCGCTCTCCTCACCGACGCCTCTTGAAGAAGTGATGGAATTCGCAGTACACGCTTATCACTCCGGGGGATCAAACCGACTGGTTACGAAGGTGGAGCTAACACCACTTTGCCCCATGCTCCTGAGCTGCTACCTATATAAAAGAGCGGGGTTTTTAATTAGGTTTTATGAGCTAGTAATACTCGCCAGGCTTCCGCAGTGATGCTGTCAGGGTCACTTCCACCGGCATCTTTTGCGACATTCGTCGTCAACAGAGAAAAATAACTGTGAAGCGCACTCCTCCCCCATTTGTACGAGTAATTCGCACAACGAAAAACAAAAAAAATCGGAGGGAAGAGAGAGACGCAGACATGATGCAGCCGTGAGCAAGCCTGTCGAAGTAATTCGCGCCAAAAACAGAAGGAACGAAAGCGACGAAAGAGACGCAGATACGATGCATCAGGGAAGCCTTTGATAAATAACGCCAACCTTTTGCCTTCGAAACCCGCAAGAAAACTTCAGTGCTCAGAGGAATCCTTTTACCTTCTCCTCTATGTGGTGAATCACTGCCCGTTTAAATAAGCTTCTAAGCTTTTTATTTGCCGCTGCGGTTCGCTTCGCTGCCATTCAGAGTATTTTAAGCTAGGAGCCGTCTGCACGCTAATCCCCAAGCACTATGGCGAGGTTCAGCGCTCATTAGCCGATATTAATTATCTATCCCCTTCGGTGCACCGTGCCCGTAAGGGAAGCAGCAGTGCCCGCTGATAACAGACTCCCGATACTTGCGCCGCATACCTCGTGAAACTAAACGAGAGAAACGGACAAGGAAACACAACCAAGTGTACTCGGCGGGAAATTTTTCGCGGGCTACACCCAGACACCTACATAGAGGAGACACGAACAATAGAGTGGTCGAGCCCAGTATAATTCATTCAGTAGTTCGCGCGAAGCACGAGTGAACTTGCTTTATCTGTTCGGATGGCGCTCTTCTGTTCATTATACTGGTTCAAAATATCGGAGCCTTTCCACCATGTGAAGAAGGTAGTCCAGTGAAGATGGCGTTGTGGTAAGTTTTGCTATGCTCGGGTTTAGCTGGATACGGCACCTGCTACGTTGGATTTTAAGGACAGTGACGCGTTTTTCACGTAACAGACAGGGGACGCGCACGATTTCTGGGTAGACACAGTGGCGTCTCTTGTGCACCGCACATGTGGCCTTCGAAGAGCGTGTGGCATTACGTAATGTTAGATTGGACAAAGAGGCCATGCGTGGCGAAGAGTGCCCATGACTATAGTGAAGGAGGCGGGGGATGGGGGGGGGGGGGGTGAGGAATGCGAAGAGGTGCCGTAACCATTCTCCCTCCGTAGATAGCTTCACTGTACAACACACGATGTGAAAAAGCTATCTCGCGAAGAACGTCACCATCCCTTCCTAAATTAAGTTGAAGGACGCGCAAAGGCTTTCTCACGTCAAAGATGCATCAAAAGTGCATCAGAACCTTCCCTAAATGTGCACGCTATAGATTTTCAAAGTTTCAAAGACCCAAATCGCAACCCAAGAACGAACCCATGCGACGATTTTCCCGCACTAAGCAAACCCATCCACAAAGGTTCTAAATGTAAGCCGACACGTGGTTTATGCGATAAAGATATACTATTTTACTCCCTCTTCATGATCTATCTGTGTACCGTCTTATCAAGGACCATTCCCTTTTCGCGATTTCCGAGTAACCATTTTGACCCAATTGCAGCCCAGTTTCACGCATGCGCGATGGGCCCAGAGAGCTTTTCAGAGCTTTTCGGTCGCTCTGAAAAGCCCCGTGGGGAACGCAGCGCCATAAAAATGAGATTGAACGCGCATTTAAAGACTCAGTCATTGTAATTTTGTGTTGTGTCCGGTAGGTTTGTTTTTAAACATGAGCAATAAACAGAAGCGTGATCGTGTCCACATAATCGGGTGACAACCCTGCCTTGCGGCGCTACCCATTGCCGTTGGTATCGCGTCAATGTGTCCAACTCAAACATTTTAATCGTCTGGGGTGAGCAGCAACATCGCCCGTGATTTTCATCGAACAGCGATCACAGAATGGCTTAAACCCAATTCCACGCTGAAAATATACCACTTGCAAAAAAATACTCCCGGCAACAAAGTCACCTGTAGCCTAACAATAAATTCTTCTGGCACAGCGGTAATGCTCCGAAGCTGCAACCCTGAAAAAAATTCCTACTTAGCATCAAATGAGCCTCCATACGTAATTATTTTGTCAAAACAAATCTTAATTTCTGTTCCAGTTTATTCAAGCGAATCTTGTATTGGCTGGCTTGCGATGTCGGAGGTGGCGTGCGCCCCAGCACCGTGCGGCAAAGCCAACTTTATTTACGAGCTGTAATAACGATGACGACGACGACGATTATTGTGGCGATGACGATGATGATGTTTTGAAGTGTTTGGCGCGTACGCGCCGGGGGGGATGGGCCAAGGACAAAGTGTTCCCTGTGCCCCTTTTGAAGCTTATATATATATATATATATATATAGAGAGCGATCTTTAATGACGTCTGGCGATGTTAGCTGGGCTAAAATGCCTAACTTGCTACGCCAGTTGATGACGGGATGAAGATGATGGCGATGATGTTGTTGATGCGTACATATACGGCGAGTTATTGCGACTGAAGACTGTGTGTTGCAGGTAATCAGAGCTTTGGTAGCCCGTAAAGCACGTTTGGGACAAGCCCATTCCTAAAACGTCCTTTAGCTGCATGTGGAAAGCGGCAGTCCCAAAGGCCTCTTTGAGCACTGAATCGAGCACATTCACAGAGCAGGTGCTGCAGGGTTTCTCGCACATCACAGTGTGGGCAGAGTGGCGACGTAGCCTGTTTTATCTTGCGAGGAAGTTGCGCGTGTATGCGACATTCAACCGCATGCGATGTAGAATTGCTTCTACCCGCTTGGAGAGTCCTGGTGGCATTTTAAATGTGCAGTTGGGATCGATGAAGGATAACGGCACGTAATGACGTGATACGTCATCCCAGGCTGCACGCTGCATGTTCCATGCCACGCTGGATGCAAGTATAGATGCATCTTTCCTGGAGAATGGTATAGGTATTGCCGATGCACGATGATTATGCGCAACGGATGCAGCAATGTCCGCCTTCACATTGCCAGTTATACCACAATGGCTGGAATCCACTGAAGTGCAATGTGATGGTGCGCTTGTAGAGCTTGGAGATGTAAAGCGTGTATGTCACACACAAGCTGGTCTTTTGACGCTAGACATTGAAGGGCAGCCCTTGAGTCCGTGAAGATGGCCCACTCTCGAGCGGGTTGCTTGACGATATGAGCGAAAGCCACCCTCAGAGCTGCAAGTTCGGTAGCCGTAGTTGACGTTCTGTGACTGAGCATGACACTGATTGGTAGTACGATGACGGTATCCACACCCCGATAGTGGATGATGTTGATTCAGTGTACACAGTGGTCTCTGTATATCCGCGACATGTAGTCCAGGGCGAGGAACTTTAGTGCGGGAGCCGGGTGATGCCGGGCACAGTAGTCTGGTAAGGAACATCCAGGGCGGGTGCTCAGAAGGCTCTTGATACACCTTCGGCTTTAGCCCAGCCGCTATGGCCGCTGGCCACAATCCGCAGACGCGCGCGATGCCCTTCCTGCGTGCTTAGAGCGAGTGGTGAGAGCTGCCTGCATTCTGTCAGCGTTCCGAAGTACGTGCTCTTCGGGCGCAGCTCTCTCTCGCCGTTCGCAGCTGGCGCGGGTGCGCGCTCACAAATGTGGCGCTATATCACGCCCCAATGGGTGCCAGAGTCGTCCCTCGTATCACGCCACATCGCAAGTACGCTCGGTCGCTCTCACGGAGAAGTTCAGCGATTAACGCGGCAAGGATAGGCCGCGCGTGGTTCGCTTCGGGGAACCGTAACCATTCCTGAGAACCTCAAAAGAATTACAGTAGAATCTCGATAAACGGAAATTGTTTAAACTGAATTGCTGCTTAAACGGAACAGTAGCCTGTAAGTTGATTGGTTGGGTATTGAGATAATGTAAAAAAACTCTCTGTAATTCGAACTAAAATTTTGTCGTCACCGTGTAAACGGAACCACAAATGGAACTTCTTGTGAAACCCATTGGCATGAGAATCAGCTTTTTACTGTTCCGGCTGTTTCATTTTTCTTTTTGAACACAAAAACCCATCAAATGCAACATGCAACATTACCACAAATTTTTTCGAGTTTTTCTTCCTCCCGTTTTTTTAGCCTTGTTGGCCTCGTAAGCCTCGTCTCGTTAGTGGTCAGCCGTGTTAGCGCAACGAATGCAACATCGCAGTTCTTGTTTCAGTCGTTCGGTCTCGATTCAAGATGCCGAGGTTACAGGGTTCTTTCCTGCCGCCTCTGGCCTCCGTGAAGATGCAGTTGCAAGGACTCAAATAAAAGTATTTGATGCATTTTGTAGTGCACAGCAACTCATTGTTGCCAATTCAACTTTGTGAATGCTGTGTCTAGACCTCTTGTAGTTTTCTTGCTTTCGGAAAAACCATCAGCTACATTCACCTTCTAGTGCTTAGAGTTCCATGAATTGGTATTATAAGTGTGTACGCACATAAATTTGCACTTTCACACATCTGTCTCAGTGAACGGAACTCCTGTTAAACGGAACTATTTCTTTTCGGTTCCTTGAAGTTCCCTTTATCAGAGTCTACGGTATATACAATAACTTATACTAAACAGTTGCATCCGGGTAAAGCTCAGCAAAATAAAAGGGCATCGTTTTGCGGTCATTGCGCTTTCATTTTGGCAGAGGTGTTTCCATTGAGCTCAAGAATCGCATGCACCGTTGTGTCCGGGATGAAGTGGTCATTATTTTTGTCAAGTGCAAAATATACAGTGCATGCTGTATATATTCCAGCAGAAACACTACCTCCGTAACAACCCTTCGTAATTCTCTCACCCTCTATTGTGAAGCAACTAAATGAAAAATAATGCGCGTTCTCTACAAAAGTTCCTCAGGCAATGAGGAGCGAATGAGTAATCAATCGCGTAAAGACGGCTGTGGAGGGGGACCGTTACTCTCGCTCGATAAAGCATGTCCGCACGATATGGCATGTGCGAGTTTATTTTCTTAGGCTTCAACTCACGTCGATGCATTTTCGGTCCAAGCGGATAGGGATGCAGGAGCGAGAAGACTAACGCCAAAACAAGCCACTCTCGTAGCCACCCAAACCGCCGAACGTTAAGACCTAGCCAGCCGCTGTAGTGGCTTAGCCACATTGTTGCCAGAGCCACGGACACAACAACAACAACAACCACAACAACAAAAGAACTGTATCCATTAGCCCTAATTCATGGCACTCTCGATCGCAGCCGCCACGCCCAGTTTTTCATGACAATATACCAGGCCAGTTCGAGATCGATGAGTAAGACAGGGTCAAGCAGTGTTCATTCGTCATAGCGAGCTTAAGGAGTTTAAATTGATGCCGTGCCAAACCTGTGCGGAGACTCCAACGTTCCAGCGAGTGATGGACACTCCCTTCAGCAGCTTGCAATGGCCGAGTGGTCTGGTGTGTCGTGACAACGACCGGCGTCTTCATCAGTGCTTTCGGCGGAGAGTTAGACGGCTTAGAGCAGTCCTGAAGGCAGGCACTCGATAACGGCGACTGTACACTCCACACGCAGGAGTACCCCTCACCTGCGATGAATCGGAGTTTCTTGGCCGTATCGGTAGAACGGAGGTGTCAGCGCAAACTCGCTGAAACGACCACAGTTAGTGCCACGACGACACCACCAGACAAAAAAGAAGTCCCAAGCTTTTGAGCTATAAGTGATTACGTTGACCTGTTAGGTACTTGAAGACGAATTCTACAGTTTTATAGGCAAGCGTGAAAGAAAGAGATAGAGAGAGAGAAGAGAGAGAGAGAGAGAGAGAGAGAGAGAGAGAGAGTGAGTGAGTGAGTGAGTGAAATTTATAGTGTTCATATCCTTGCGGGAGGCCCAGTAGTTGAATGTACGCAATCATGACTGGCTACCAATTTGCGGGAAAAAAAAAAAATGGTCGAGGCGTTTTCTTTCTCAACCACGGATATTTGAGGCTTTGCAAGCATGAAAATACAGTATTAAGGGAATCAGTCTTAAGAATCGCGCGTCCGGGCTGCTGGCATTGTGCAACCTACGTTTCCCGTTTAATACCCGCGAAGCAGGGTCGCCTTGGGTGTCCTCAAACGCCTCGTACAATGATTAAACTGTCCAACCGCACGGGTCCACACGGAGTAATTGGAAGGCCATCGAGCGAACTATCAATTAGACAGGAGAGCCCACAACTCCGCCGTATTCTCAAGTCTTTGGCCGAATGAATGGCTCCGAGATATCTGCAGCCGCACTCCAACGAACACGCTCTGTTCAGACTCCAATACGAAACCTTCAATGCGTAGGGTCCCCTTCTCGTCCCGGCCGGATGGAAATCAGCGCGCTTCGAGACACCGCGTTCTATACAGCGTGGTGCAATACGGCCTTGCCTATTTGCACTTGCCCAACTGCGATGCCGGCGGTGAACAAAAGTGATGAGACGGGGCAGAGCAGCGGGTCGTGCACGCCAACCGTGCGACCCGGCCGACGCGACTGACGCTGACCAATCGATCAATACAGCGCGATGCCCAGCGATGCGCCTACATGCATCCCACGAGATACAGACCCTTGGCTCAGCCGAGGAGCGAATTAAGGAAATGCTCGGCGCTCAGTGACCGAATGAACGGATGAACGTGGTGGAACTAAAAAAAAATCAATGCCAGCTTGCACGACGCTGCAAGCCTGGATGTCACAGCAGAGCTGCGGTTCATCTCACTAAGCTGAACTCGACAGGCGCCATATAGTAAGTTACTGACAACTATTTATTCTGTTTATATGGCCTCTGTCAGCAGAAGAGCAAATCAAGCGCAAAGTAAAGTTCATAACCGCTTTATTTGTACAGTGCCCCCTTCAGTCTCTGGATACGTTATCGCCCGCCTCCGCAAAGTCTTCACCGAGAGCTCCTTCGCAGTTGGAGACCTGCACTACTTCTTCTTGTCATTGTTATTATTCTCGGCGACTGCATTCTCACCTGGCAGCGCTGCTCGCTTCCTGATAAGACGCCTCTGCTTCCGGTACCCGGAACTTCTTGCGGTCGCCCCATCCCCCATGTGCGCAGAACAGAGTCGGAGAGAGCGATGACGCTGCCGCCTCTGACATTTATAGCGCAAGTGGTTGCCCCTAGCAACGCCAAGAGAGTGACGTCAGCAGCAGACAAGTCGTTTCTTGGCCCATCCCCTACCCGGGTATTCCTTTCTTTTTGTGAGCCCCTCACGTGGGGCAAGCCCACGCGCAAGCCTGGATACGTATCTGAGATTAGGTGTCTGCCCTCTGAGCTGTTATTCTTTTCTGGTTCAAAAAGCTCATTCTTTTGTTCGAACCTCTACTTCCGAATTTTTCGGCAGTTCTCGCTTGTGATTATGCTCTTTGTTCAAATACTGAGCCTTGTAACTTAATTTTTTGTGTAGCCGGCGAATTACATGTCTGGCCAATCCCCACGTGGGTACGTGAGCGCTAAATTTGCTTGGTAGTTTTTCTGCGTGTTGTCGACGCAACCAAGAGCTTAAAGAGCTTTGCTGTTAAAACAAACTCTACAACGCCTTGCATTGACGTTTACTCCTACCAAAAGTATTGTTTTTCTGTGTGTGTGTGCGCAACCACAGTAAACTCTGGTTATTACAAAGCCCTCCGGCCAGAAAACTGACTTCTTTAACGGCGGGGATGATCATCTCTCACGGCACTACAGTTGGTAAAGTTCGAATAAAGCGGCAGTTTTATTATAACGAAGCGTTGTTGCAGCTGCTTTCTGCTTTCTAACAAATCCTTAGTGCGAAGTCAACTTGTTCCATTTCGCGGGAGAATAAAAATTTTTACTGAAATTCATTATTTCTCTGTGGATACATCATTTGCTGCGTAAAAATAAACGCGGGGGTGCGGAGGCCTACTATACACCAAATCCGTTGAATTAAACAAACTTGTATTTTGTCTCATGGCTCCTTAAAGCGTCTTCTAATTTCTGTAGGTTGGCTTCAAAGCACAGACCGAGCAACGGAAATGCAGCGGATTTGGCGCCTCCAGGCACAGACTGCGTTACTGTGATTAATCATCCTCGAAAGTTTTTCTTCAACGTCCGTGTTGGCGGTCATTTAGTTAGCGGCCCTTCGCTTCAAACAACTACTATCTGGGCGGTTGCTTCCTACAATCCACTAATTGCTACAAATACCTCGGCGTACACATTACAAGCGATCTATCTTGGCCAGTCAATATTAACCATATCATTTCTGCAGCTAATAGCTCCCTAGGTTATTTGCAGCGCACCTTGAAGTTTGCTCGTACCCCTTGAAATACAGGCCTTTACCACATTAACCAGACCAAAACTTGAGTACGTGGCAGCTGTGTGGGACCCACGCCAGAACTACTTGGTAGAAAACATTGAAGGCATTCAGAACCGCGCTGCCAGATTCGCGTTCTCAGATTATTCATCATTCACCAGTGTGACAGAATTAAAAAAACGTGCCGCCCTTACTCCCCTCGGCAACCGTCGAAAAATGTCAAGACTTGCTCTGTTCCACAAATTCTTCTACGCATCCCCGCCTAGCATCTACATAACACCCCGCACCCATTCTTCTGATCGTAGTAGCAACTCGAAGCAAGTTCTATACCAGCACGTTTGCAGAGTCATTCTTTGTTCGCACTGCTAAAGACTGGAACGTTCTACCGGATAGCATTGTTAATACTTAAGATACAGAAACATTCAAAAAATTACTATTCAAGCTTTCCGAGCCCGAATGACCATTTCTGTTTATTGTTTTTATGCTCTCTCTCTCTTCTCATTTTTCGCTTCAAACTGTATCATATATTGTACGTTGAACTGCAGTACTTATTTCGGTGGTTGGCGTTTTGTATCTGCTGTTTCCTTGTAGTTGCTTATCATTTGTGCCACTGCGATTGTATATCCCCCAACCGTGCAAAAATTCTGCCTGTGTTACATACCATTCCGAATGTATTTGCACAGTTTTGTGTCTTAGTTTACGGAAACGTTTTTTTTTTGTTTCTTCTGTTTTCACTGTTCTTTGCACATTACCCTTTGCAAGATTCAAACATTTGTATTCCCACCCCTCATGTAATGTCCCTTCCACGGACCCTTGAGGAAAATAAAATAAACAAATAAATAAATAAACACGTCCCAATTCTTCCCATCGCTTTCTCCTTTTACGCGGTAGATGTTTTATTGCATCGATGTGTTTTTGTCGCGAATTTATTTTTCTTGCTTGGCAACAAGACGTTGCTTGGGGCCATCCCGTTTATTCTACGCTACCGCAACTCAAAAACTAAACAAAAAAAAATGGCGGAAGACGGAGGAGCATGCAAGAACGCACTCAGTGATAACACCCCATAACGTGAAAAATGTTCGTTCTTCGCTCTTGAAGCGCCCCGAACGCCATCTCCCAAGTAAAATGTTTTCCAAAAGTGTCGCCTTGATAGAAAGCTCCGATCAGCGAGATAAAAAGGAGCAGCTACGAGCGCAAATCCATAAGTTAATTAGGATGCCGGAAGAAGCGAGCCAGATATATTTTTTCTCGTATATTCTGTGGATCATACTTTTGCCTTCCGTGTTTCCATTCCATTGAGTCGAAGCTTGAAGTAAAAGGGGGTGTTTTGAAGAACACGCTCCCCTCGAATGAAGTCCGCACAATACCAAGCCAAAACAAAGTGATAACACGCATCCTCCATTGTGTGCGCAAATAGACCTGCATGCTTAGAGAAACATAATAAAATTCCATTTGTTAATGTTTTCCTCGAATTGGGTAGTCTGCAACGAAACCTTACAGCGGATTTTTCTCAATGTAACCGAATTGGGCCTGTCATTATTTCAGATTGAAATCTTGGTCATTTGTAAGTAAACATTATCGGCGATTGTTTACAACATAACCTAGTCACCTTTTCCAAAGTATATTTACCAGAATTGAATTTTGCTTAACGCAACATAATGTAATCCCACTTTCCACTATTATTTGTAAAAATTTGGGTAGTCTGGAAACAGACCTTACGGCGATTTACTTGTGACTCAACCACATTAGGGCTGTAATACCTTTGTATTGAAGTCTCAATCATCTGTAATTAAACTGTATGATTTGCAACATACATAACCACACTTTACACTATTGCAGGCTGAAATTTATCTCGCATAAATAAGACACGCAGCCTCATTTGTCAATGTTAGCAGTAAAAAGTTCAATCATTTGTACACAGGTTTTATGACGGATTTCTTGCAATACAACCGAATTTTGGCTCTACTTTATTGGTAATATATCAGTGATCTGAAATGACTGAAATTTCTGCACCCATCCGTTTTGCAATCAACCCTCTGCACCCAACCTTTCACGTAAATTTTTTCGGAAATAATTTCATCGCAATTCTGGTGCGATTGTGGTGTTTAATAAACTCGGTTTCCTACAAGGCAAAACTATGATATTTATTTTTATACCAGCCCAAAATGCACATCATGTTCCTCCCTCCGTGTTAATAATGAATCCCCGTTACAAGAAAGTAGCCTTAGTGAAGGTCTTGCTTGATAGCACGCTTTTCATGGCCTCCTCGCGTTCATGGCCACCTACACTACATACACTGCAAACCGTCCCCTTTTAAACAAGGTTAGTCTTATAAAGTTCATTCGCGCTTTCTGGGACTTCGTTTTATGCCGAAGGTTTACTGTACGTACTCAGACAAAGTACGTCTGAGTTAGTTCAGTAACTAACTCCTCAAACTAACAAACTAACCAAGCACGTTACACCTCTGAACACTGCCGATGAACAAAAGTTTCCCGCTATGGGAAGTTGAATAGCTTAGAACGACACAGTGCAATGACTGTTCAGGTGTGCTTTTCCGGCTCATCGCGGCTCCGCCGAAAGAGCTTACTCCATACTCATTGGAAGACTGGGCCGCTCCTCCACCGGATTTTTTCCCGATCCTCTGCCCTCGGCTCACCAGGCACTTTGCGCGCGAGCGGCGCTCTCTCTCTCTCTCCTCTCTCTCTCTCTCTCTCTCTCTCTCTCTCTCTCTCTCTCTCTCTCTCTCTCTCTCTCTCTCTCTCTCTCTCTCTCTCTCTCTCTCTCTCTCTCTCTAGTGTTGATTTTTGACAAAGGCTTGCTGTGTGGGGAGTACACTTGACAACACATTACACAAGAACTATTCCGAGTTGTGCAAAGTATTTTTAGTGTTCCTTCCTAAGTTGACTGCTTTTACTATACGAAATATCCCCCTCCCGCGTGCAATGGCTTTGCCAGGCTCCTGAGTGGTCGGAATTTTGAGCGAGAAAGGTGGGGATGTCGCCATTTCGCTATTAATCGGACACTATAACTTCTCCCCTATCGGAAAGGGTGCCCCCTGCTTACCCCTTATGTATCGTCATGCAATCCAAACCTCGACTACCTTCTACAAATAGAGACCAAAAACAGAGGATGGGCTTCGTCTAAGCGCACGAATACCCGTCCGCGTCTAACAAAGCCCCGCACGGGTTTCCATCCACCCGCTACAGACTCCCGGCTCGTAACCTCTTATCGTCTGTACAAGCCATTACCCACCCGAGCCGAGTCGCATGCGAATGGGACGCCGCGCGTGGCCAATCCGCTATGGCAAACGGATCGGGCCGCATTATTCCGAAACACGTGTAATTTATGACTAGGCCCTACCTTGTAAGCTCATCACGTCGGAGCCTTTCGCCACACCACCGCTAATTAATGAAGCCCCGTAAGAGCGCTGGAAACGGATCGTTAGCACCCGACTTGTGCGCCAGCAATGTTCGCGGTTCACTCTGGCTCCTTCTTCGCCCGCATTACCTTCTAATCTCGTACAGTGGAACTTGGTAAAGCCGTGTTTGTCGGGCAGGAAGAAATACTGCGTGCGCGTACAAAACAGGGTAGCACGGCACAAGCGGTTAAAAAAAAGCGTTTGTAATGCGGGCTTCGAGGGGGTTTCCAACCCAGCTACTTGCTCACTATAGACTGTGGTTCGAGTACAGGCATGCATGTTCAGCTTCTCCACAGTGCGCTCAATTGACCAATCCATGTCTCCAAAGATGAAATTTAGGCGAGTTTCGGAGAATGACAACGTCGAGCCACTGCGGGTCTTTTAAACCCTAAGCACGTGAATACTTCAAAAATTGTTTAGCTACCGCATTGCTACAAATTTCAAAACTGAACATAAAGAAGACAGCCCATCTTTATTACTTTTTCGCAAAAGCTTTCTGATAGGGTGAACCTTTCATGCCGCCAATGAGTCAAACAAAGTTAAAAAGAAATGTTTCTTTCCTTCTTAAATTCTTCCTGTTTTCAATTTTTCGTGTCTCTCTCCCAGTTGCGAAAAGCAAAACACAACCTTGCCAGGGCTACTGTCTCCACTAGCCCGTCATAAATAAATGCATCCAAACTGCTTTATGTTTTACATCTTGAATGTGTTTCACCATTCTGAAAAACAAACCAAAGGCAGGTCACCCCAGACCTGCCACCTCCGCTAGCTCCACCCAAATGCAAGCAGCCAGCAGTCACGTACAGTTGACCTGCACGCCGGAAGCTGTCCCGGCTTATCCCCGTCAAGAAATAATCCGGCTAAAAGTCTCCGCCAGGCCCGGCGTAGAGTTTGCCGGCGCAACAACTTCGGGGCGGAAACGCCAAGCCTTGTGCCGGCGAGACGTAGACGAGAGCAAACGAGAACGACGACGCCAGCAGACGACAGCGGAGCAGACGATTGAGACGCGCGCGTACGTTAGGCGCCGAACGATGGCGCTGGCGCTTGAGTTATCGTAAGGTCCCTGAAATTTTAGGGACCTTAAGTTATCGGACTTCGTTTTTTCTCCTTTCGCGGAGTCCAATGCACGGCGCTCGGTGCCTAGGACCGCGTCAGTACGGTGTGCTTGGTCGCGAACGAAAGGGCTCGCAGGTGACGTCCCCGCCTGCTGCCGCACGCTGTTGACGCCTCCGACCGGTGAGTGGTACGGAGTCTCCTTGCACTCGCTCTCGCATCGCACGCGCACGCATCGCCGCGGCTGAAGTCGAAAGTTGACGAGCTCACAGCCTCGACGAGATGATGTCGGCCTCTACCGGCTGGCAAGTTTTGACCCCCTGAAAAAAGGAAATTTGGTATTAACGCAATCTCACGTATATACTGAACGGTTATACGAGCGTTCGCTGAAGACCGCCGAAAAAGTGTAAGCAAATAAGTCATCCGGTGGGCATACATGCTAATTTCCGTGCTACCAATACAAGAACTAAGTAACTTTCACATTGCAAATAATACTGCTGTACTGCTCGCATTTAAATACCCGTGTGGCACCTGAGACAGTAGGTTGGAAACGCACTAAGACAATTACAGAGTAAAAACTGAAACGTAAAATGTCAGCCGTAAGGGTCCTGTACAGTCGTGGACAAATCAAATGCGGACGCTAAGATATGAACCGCAAGTTCTGTAACGCACAAATAGCTCATTGGTTTGAATACAAGTCGAATTGTTGTGTGGCTTCGTAACAGTAACGATGGTTGGGAAGTGTGAATTTCGAAATACACCACACTTGAGTCATTATGTATCTTGGCGAACCATATCCTTCAATTTTGCGTGTTTTGGTTCATATTCCTGTGTTCACGTTTATTTCTGTATGACTTTACGCTCCATGCCGGCGCATTTACTCAGTACGAAAACAGAGCGTGTTAACTCTATCACTGAAAGAAAAGCTGACTGCGTAGTTCGCATTGAAGTTGTAATAGCTATCCATACATGCTGCATTCCACTGGGAGTTATGCGGTGCTTTGGGCTAAGCGTGCACTCGGAACTGGTGCACCTAACAGGGTCAATCAAACACGCGCGAGCTGTCGACAAGCTCGGCTATGCCAGGATATACGTAGCGTGAGTTAAGGTTAAACTGGTTATTCTTGTCTTTCCTGGTTGTCTAGGATTTGCTCAATTATCCTGCTTACTGCTGCTTCAGTGACACTCACACGGTATACGCATTATGTGACACATGTATGTTTATCAAGCGGCTCCGGCGCAGCGTCACCAATCGCCCCACAGCTAAGCTGGTTCCACAGGCGCACGCCGGTGTTGCTGCGGCGCACGAGCCATCGCTTCCACAGCCAGCCACCCCTCGCATGATCATCAAGTGGACCGGGCCAACGCGTGCCGCGCGTGCTCAGCTCGGCTCTCCAGGAGCCACGCGAAACTGCTCAACCTCGGCCAGCGTAGCTCACGATACAAAACTATTCAATATGGCGTGCCCTGCTATGCTTCCACTCCAAGGGTAGTGAACAATGGACAGTTACGTGCTAAAAACATGGTACTAAAGGCGTGTGTGATAGGGACAGCTTGACAATGGCCCCTCTCACAGGCACCTCAACATTAAAATCCCTGTCACATCAATAGGAATGCGATGAAAGTACATTAGAGGCACCATGAGACATAATTGAGGGTAGTAGGGCACCACAGTCTCGTGAACGAGGAGCTTTCATGCTGAAAGCAGACGTTCCGACAAAAGCAGACTGTGAAAAAGAAAACAGCAACAAGGTTCAGAATGTTAACGTTGCATTATCTAAATAAGGTTAATGAAGTAATGACATAGCATTTCAGAAGTGACGGTCCCCACCTGGGTACTATCCAATTAAAATCCTGGCAATACACCGATACTTCAATAACCGTTGTTATGCTTGTGTTCTGTATGGTTATACTTTCTAATATAAATGCATTGTAGCCAGCCTTTGGTACAAATTATTAAAATTTTGAAGACAATTTGCGAAGCTGTATATCTGATCTCTATTTCTTGTTAAAAACATTATTTTGCAAGCGAAGATCATATGTATGAGAAGATTTCTTAAGAGTGTGAAAGAGAAATCGTAAATTTTCTACGTTACTTAAAAATCTTGCTTGCCACACTGGTTTTACGTATATGCTCTTGAATAATGGTCCCCTAACAATTCAAATGAAAAACATAGTAGTACCTGTTAGCGTGACGTGAGTATAAATTTCAGTGCTGAACCATTCAAATCTACTGGGCCGAAGATGTGCAGGTTTAACAATAAGGGCGACTACATACGCGTCTGACCGAAACTACTTCAACATTCAATTGTCAATTGACAATAAATTTCTCCATTGGCAATCGTTCCCAGCTTCCCGTGCTCGCATAAAAATCAATGACCAGCACAAGTAAACAACTAATCTAGTAAAATTCCTATCCTTCCTCCGCGAGACAGTTTGTACGGTTTACACCGGATCAGTAACGTGAATTCAGATAAAAAACGTGCTCGTCACTCCAGGACCGTGTGTCAAATGAACAAAGTTGCATAAAATGTCTGCACAAATTACTGCACAATGTCCGCACAAAGTAAATTAGAAATTTACTTCACAAATATTTTTCAAACCGATGACCGAATGGTTGAAAGTTATAACTATAGTGGTACCTTTAAAAGTTTATGGTTTTGTCACAGATTGAAAATGGTGTCCTTAACACAATTTTTTGTTTTATGAATGAAGCAGTGAGCACGAAAATTGCATTATAATATTTTCTCCAGGAAGAGTTTATTTAAGTTCAACATTTCTTGGAGCCGTACTTTAGGAGAGATGCGAGCTCTATTTTAAGGAACATCTTGTGCAAGCCCACCTTCCTAAATCATCCCTCGAAATCGCTACTAGTCTAGAAATGCGGCCTTGAGTACAAAAGATTGCGTTAAGATGTTTCCTTGGGGACACTTTTGGTTCACTTAAATATTTCTTGTTGCTGGACTTTACGAAAAATGTTAGCTTCATTAAAATAAACACCTTCTTCAAGCATACCCCCGAAAATACCCACCGGGGTGGCTCAGTGGCTAAGGCGTTGTGCTGCCGAGCCTAAAGACGGGGGTTCAATCCCGGCCGCAGTGGCTGGTTTTGGGATGGAGGCGAAAAGCGAAAACGACTGTGTGTCAAGATTTCAGCGTGTGTTAAAGGTCCACCAGGTGGTCAATATAATTCGTAGCCACGATCCACTACGGGGCGCCTCATATCCCAGATGTGACTTCAACGCGTTAAAAAAAACTCCAGGAATAATTATGTGAAAGTGTACAGTAGGTAAAGCGTACATATTAAATTTTACACCGCGAAAGCACGCCTTTTGTAACGGACGTGCTCATGGGATGGTTCTTCGGGAGCATTCCTTCTTGTTTTCAAAAGGATTGCTGCACGAGTCTATCTTCTAACATGTACGATTTCAGGCAAAGTTTGAATCCAATATCTGCAAGGTTTCTTCTTAGAGGTTAGGAAACGGGGTGTTTTTACGAACCAGGCGCAGGCGTAGTAACGTACCAAGAAATACGTTCGCGCGAAAAACGAGGACGAAGAGAAGACAGGACAAGACGAGCACAACTTCCAACTTTAGTTTGCATGAAATAAGAATAGACATATATACCTGCCACTGGTGTTACCCTCTGTCCCACCAGCAGCTGTACCACGCAATTTGGCGTGACAAGAATCACATGTCGGATACAACAAAAAAACAAAAAATATTCTTATAAAACGGGGTAACCAAACAGTATACACCAGATAACAGATACTACTTAGACTGTGTATGTACATGTCTTCCACAATCAACACGTGTCGCAGTTGAAATCCAAGATGAACGAAGAGACAAAAGGTCATAAAACTGCTAAGAATAAAATGACAACATGATGACACAGTTAGAAGAATCGAATTGTTAAACAACACAGCTCGCGTTTCCAAGACTCATGAGACGTTAAAACGAATCAAACTTCGATACAACACAAGCTTTTTAACATCAACACATTTCAAACCTAAAACTAAGGATGGAAGAATAAAAGCATAAAATCAGAGCCCAAAGGCATAAAAACCCTAAAAATAAAATAATAACCGGGGTGGAATGGGATAATGGAAGTGGTGGCCAACACACAGGGTGCGTTACCAACATTTAACAAGAGCCTGAAAATGCCTAAAAATATCTTCTTCTTCACAATCTTCTCCATGGTCTCTAATTCTGTAGGCTTCAATAATTTCTCTCCGTGTTTGATCTTTAGCTCGTGCAAGGAATTCGGTGTCTTCAAGATTGGGAACGGAGCCGCAGGTTCTACAATGCATAGCGAGATTCTCCCCCATTTATTTTTAACAGAAAGATTGGGCTCCCGCGCCCTCTTATTAAAACAGCACCCAGTTTTACCGATGTATACCCTTTTGCAGGTCACAGGAATTTTGTAGACTACGATTGAAACGCATTGTGTAGCGTTTTTCGTGTCTTTTTTCACACTCACTCTTTTTTCGGTTACACATTAATGGGCATAGTTTTGCTAACTTACACGGGGCTGAAAAAAAAAACATTTTAACATTGTACCGGCTGTCTACATTTTTATCGTGTTGCAACACTCTGTGCATGTAAGGCATGAATTGGGGATTTCTACTTTTATCGTTCTGCTGTTATTTTTCGTTAGATGTCTATATGTGTATTGTTATTGCATGCAAAATACAGTTGGAAGTTGCGCTCGTATTGTCTTATCTTCTCTTCGTCCTCGTTTTTTGCGCAAACTTATTCCTTCATACGTAACGAACCGACTATCCAGCAACTAAGTCCTAGTAATGACGGAGCTGACGGTTAGATGATATATAAGGTTTTGTGAATAAAATTCTCGGTGAAAAGCAAGACACCAGGA
This sequence comes from Haemaphysalis longicornis, assembly GCA_013339765.2. Taxonomy (NCBI): domain Eukaryota; kingdom Metazoa; phylum Arthropoda; class Arachnida; order Ixodida; family Ixodidae; genus Haemaphysalis; species Haemaphysalis longicornis. Next base: position 28,742,010 of record CM023457.1, read on the forward strand.
ATGACAAAACTAATACAATCTCACTGATTTTCATACAAAGTGAGAGGGGTAGTGAAAGCTGGAACATTATTTTCAACAAAGATGATACTGTTTTTCGCGAGCAAGAAAAAGTTGCTCATAAACTTGTTTCTCTTTCATGTTCTTCAGAGCTTTCATTCTCCCTTAAATTATTCTTGGTTTTATTTATACTTCGCTTATTTACTACCCAGTCAGTGGAATGCGGTGAATCAAACATTATTCATCAAAGTTCTTCTCCTCCCTCTATGTTTATCTCTCTCTTTCCCCTCTCTCTCTCTCTCTCTCTCTCTCTCTCTTTCTCTTTCTTTCTTCTCCTCGTCTAGCCAACACAAATTGCTTTGACATACCCCAGGCTCAAGCAAATTACCCCACGGGTGCTAGATTCAATTTAGCTTTTTTTCAGAACAGGTAACATTAGTAATGAACAATACAATATCAGTGCAACATTTGCGAAAAAAACCGGAGTATAAACCAGTCGCAGAACGAATATACTGGAGCGATAAAAAAAGAAAGCCTTTGCACTTGCGTGTTGCAGCCAACCCGCATATTATTTTTCGTTTACGACCGCCATAAAGGCTCGTTAACTCGAACTCGGTTAGCTTGTTGCTTTTTATTAATCCTAAACCAATCGCTTAGGTCGTCCATTTGTTTTTACAGGCTAACCTCGAAAATGTTTCGAGGCGCGCTTCGACTAATTCGAAACATCGTCTCCGACAGTCTAATAAGACGTCATTAGTCGAGCTCCAATCAGCTGGATGCCCTTTTTTGAACGTTACCTGCACAAAGCACGCTGGATTCATGAGAATTCGAGAAGACGGAAAGAAATATATAAACAGCTCGTTAACCTTCAGCTCACGAAACAAAACATCTTCCTTCCTCATCACCCTTCCCAGTTTCCCCAGGTCTTTCACACAGCCTGGAGTTTGACCATTTGTATCGCTCGTACGTGTTCGATCGTGAGACTTATCAAACGCCTCTGAAGTACTTTCCAGGCGACGTTTGTTGCACAGCGTATTTAAGCAACCCTTTCTACAATTAAGTGCCGATTTACATTCATATACCAATATATATGCAAATCGACGGGTCTAGAGTAAGGAGAAGGACAATTACTAATTGGGGGGACGAAGTAAAGAAATTCGGAGGCGAAGGATGGACTCGGACGATATTCCGTTTCATGATGGGTGCAGACACGCCACTTCCGGTGTGATGAAGAAACGGTAAATAAACGTGCTGTATGGGACATATGCCTCTAAAAGAACATAAAAGGTAGAAATTCACTCTTATTTACGGAAATATTGCCCAGAATCGGGGTGTAGAGGACACTTTCAAACAAAATAAAAATACGGGAAGCTTGCACTCACGCGCAAGACTTGAATGGTGAAATTGTAGGTGATCAATGACCACCACAAAGTTGAGTTTAGTGTCGTTGTGGTGTCGTGCTGTACGTCGGCGGCACGGCATTGCAAGAACCTTATGTTGAGCGAGGCCAGAGTGAGCTCGTCGCTTCAGTCGACGCTTTCGTACGCCACTCTGCAAACGCGACTTATCGTCTCTAGAGGATGCTTTGCACGCCCAGTCTCTCGAAGAAGAGCGGGGCAATGCGAACCACGCGAATATCCGCGGCCGGGCCATGTGCAGGAGTCAGTGATTACGCACAGCAGCTTCGACAGTGAAGTCTTCTACGGTACAACGCGTATGCGCACGAGGTCACAAGGACGAACGAACGAGGGGCGTACACTCGGACGTGTCTTTCTCGTTGCGAGCAAATGTTGCCATGATACAGCGAACGCCGGAGTTCTTTTGTGGCCAATGTTGGGCAACCTCCCTAATCAGGTATTCTTAGCTTGACGAATGCGCTCGAGACACTCGTGCACAAGTGCTCGGCATTTTCTTAATATTTTTAACTGCGGACACCATACACAAACGATATGCTTAACAGGTTCGCAGTAGAAAAAATCACACGTCTTGGAAAAAAGTATTCGCACCCTTAGGGCTCGCACTCGGGGCGTTTATTCCAAAACCGAAATTTGTACCCCCAGAACAGCGGAGCCCTTTCTGGAGTTGTATCACAGAATAGAAGGGGTGTTGTTCCTGAAGCAGTAGGTGATCATGGGTGAGAACAGGACATATCTGGCTTATACCCACAAGTGGACGGAATCTCGCGCGGGTGGCGCTCCATGGAAGAAGCGTTCGTCCGGCGGTGGACCAAAAAAGGCTGACGATGAGTATTATGATGATAATGGCACAAATTAACCCCCCCCCCCCCCCCCCCACACACACACACTTGGTTCTTTTTCAAGTGCCAGTATTCAAAACTGCGAACTTTGTGGCTGTGCTTCAGTAAAATAAAGAGAGCACTTTAATGGCACTGTTTCTGCATGTGCTACATTTGGATTGAAAATTTTACGAGCATTCTTAGCTGAGCACTTTATTTAACTCCGTGTTCACCGTAAATTTGTAAATTTTATATAACAGTTTCCTCTGGAGCTAGTTTCTCTCTTTTTTTTCTTTTTTGTCTACAATTTCGGCAACCACCACGTGCTCATACTTCAGTGTAAGGATACCTGCATTGAAACACCAATACATTTCCCAGTTTCAAATCACTTTCTTCAGCGCACGAGTCCCTGTCGCATTTCATGAGCACCCCGCCCTGCTCGTGTAGTGTGGCGGTGACAACCGTTTGACACCTTTGGTTTCCGTTGCGCCGCGAAGCATGCCTTTGTCTCTATGTGGATCAAGGCCACCCGGCGACGAAGCAGCCTGGCTTTGTTGATCGCGGTCACAAAAGGAGTTCCGTGCAGGCTCTCGGTGTAGCACGGAGATTGTTGCATGATTTACCCGTTGTTCTTGAGGCCTGCGTATACGGGCGCAATACCAAATCGAGCGATATGCACCGACTGACAGCCTTGCCGCCGCAGATCGAAGTTGCTCCTACGACGGAATTTGACGCACTGCTGTGCCGTGGGCGGCACGCTATACAATAGACCACTGACGCATGCATCAAGTAAATTACCAGAGGGGCAAGGAAAGACAGGCATGCACATCGGCATTACTTTATTCTTACACGCCCCTTAGTGGGCCTCGCTTCTTTCTTTTAAGGGCGAAAGCGGTAAGTTTCCCTCCAATTGTGCGGGAAACCGTGGTTATGGTTAGGGTTGCCCGGATAACAAAACGGCCGCCGCTGCAAAACAGAAAAGAAACAAAAAAAAATATCCCCTATTGAACCTCGATCTTCGTCGCCAAGAAACATCCCCCTTGCGAGGGGCACGATCAAATGCAGAGCATTTCCGGGGGCGCACGACGTGAAGTAGTTTGCGTTACGTTAATGTTGTTGCACTTGTGGCAACTGCTGACGAGAGAGCGCTCGTCAGCAGTAATTTGAATGAGTCAAGGATATAAGGCGCGTTCGTAGCCTCCATTCTGTGTCGGCTTTGTGGCGCAGTGGGTAGAGCACCATGTACATTGCGTTCCACCCGCAGGGTGGAGGGATCGAAACCAGGCGCCGGATAGTATTTTTTTTTTATATAGTGTAGGGGGAGGGGTGCGGACTACGACTACGGACGCCTACGGACGTCAACGCGGGTGACATCGTGAGTTACTGAAATGCTCTGCATTTAAAACAGCACGCGAGAGGCAGGAAGATGGTGAAACGTGCCGTGAACCCCCTGCCGTGGCTATGACGCAACGTGGAGCGGCTATGACGCAACGTGGCGCGGCTATGACGCAACACAATCCAGCACAATCCACTTTAATCCAATCCAATCCAAATTGAAACCAATCCAATCCAATCCAAGCCAAGCCAAGCCAAGCCAAGCCAATCGAATCCAATCCAATGACAGACCTACGGGGAGCGATGCGGACTACGACTACGGACGTCAACGCGGGTGACATCGTGAGTTACTGAAATGCTCTGCATTTAAAACACCCGTGGGATCTGATGCGATCTGAGCCTCAGATCGCGATACTTTAATTCCTTCAATTTTATTCTCATACAACTGTCGGCCACTCTTAGGATCAGATTTCGTCATGCCGAACCCGGACGCCGGTTTGTGGATTAAACGGACCCTGGAACAGTTTCTTTCAACTTTTTAATATCCGAAGTGCTTGTAAAACGTAGTCAACCATCCCGATCAGTACTTAGATTAGGGAAAATTACTGCTCTGTGCCCATCAGGATAACTTGCTGAAAAGAATTTCTCTCTTTCCTGGCCTTAGCGTTCCTGGAGCGCGTCAGACTACGTCATTACAGCGGTGTAACGGCTATTGCCCGGCTTTCCTTCAGTTCCAGCCATTAACGCATCACATAGCCGCTTCAAAAAATGCCACAACAGCAAAGCAGAAATGGGAGCGTGTCTGCTGCGATCAGCGAATCACGCAGTGCCGCTACGGGCTGGCGAGAACTACAGCTTTCGCTGTGCTTCCAGACGCAAAGAAAAAAGTGAAAGCGTTTATCGGCAGTGTTGCATAGTCCCTTTAATGGGGCGGCCTTTAGGGCTTCCACCCTAATAAACCTACGAAGCGGTGGCGCCGGCGGAGGCTAAGTTTGCGTTGACAAACGCGAGAAGAGACATAAAGAGACCGCGTCACTTGCTATAGACAACTTGAACTTTGATGGGGAAACCAAGTGAAGTGCATGGCATGGATATGGATTCTGCATACCGTATTCACCCGATTATAACACGTGCCCGATAGTAATGCGCAGAAAAGTTTACTTACAAAGTTTCGGAAAAAGAATATCTTGATTGGATTGAATTGCATCCTTCGGATTATTTGAAGGTTACCGAGATTTGAAGGTTACCTTTAGCAAACAAATGTGCGCGTGAGAATCGCGTAAATACGGCAAGTACAGGTGCCGGTTCACGCGTTACTTAGCTGAGTTGGAGGAAAAAGTGGTGTCCCCGGAGAGCGCCATAAACGGCCAACGCCGATTGGCTGAGACGGATTTCATGGCGCTTGCCCCAGAAAGAACAAAAATGACAAAAAAGGACCGGGTCCATTGAATGCGACGTGGTTCATTGAGCGCTGGTTGCATGAAATAAAACACTGATAAAAGGACCGTGCGCGCATTCGCAGGGTCACGTGGAAAAGCGGGTGATTTGAATTCAGCACTCAGCGCGGCACACGGCGTTCATGAGGACACTCACTGGCGCAGAGTTGAATACTAACGTCTTCCCATTCACATCTCGTAAGATTGGCTTCAGTGCGCTCGGAGTTTCTTTCAGTCTTTTTCAATAAAAGGCGCACATTATCCGGCCGCGAGGTCGTCTATGTAATCATCAAATCTCCCGGCCTATGTAAACTTCCGAAACCCTCATGTTACAATTAATAAATGAAGGAAAATTGAAGTAAAAGGTTTAGCGTTGCAAAAACGGGAAGCGCGCGTGCGCTCATTAGGCCCCCTCTGAAAAAAAAAATACCGAGGGCAACACCTCAAGTATCACAACATCTTGCGAACACGCGCGTATGTGCACCTCCCGCGAGAGAGGGTGCAAATAATGCACAGAAAAAAATAGGAATGTAAAAAATCATTTGAAAATTCCAATGAGCGCTTGAATGGGTGTCTAATCATAATTAAAGAAAAAGCACAACAGGTGGTACTCCCAGTCTTTTATGGCCAGGTCGGCGGCGCGGCGGCAAATTGTAGAAATGAAACAACGACGGCGCAGGTGGAACGCTTAAAATAAAAATAAAACAACTAAATAATGAAAAAAGGAAAACAAGATTTGAGCAAAAGCGCGGCCTCGCGGCGGTGTCTGAGTCAAAAGGAGCGGGAAAATTAAATGTAGGGACAAGGTACGCGACCGGGTCGAACGCATAAACTATGCAAAAAGAGAAGGAGGAATAAAGCGAAGGCTTTGAGAGGAAGCAGAAGCAGATCCCAATCTGACAAGGTTGAGTGGACACTAAAAGAAGACAGAAGACGAGCGGCAACGCAGGCTTCTCCTACGCCGATCTCCGTCACGAGTACATGAGAGTACAGATAAAACGCGGCGGAGAAAAGGTGCGCAATTTTTGTTTTTTTAATTTTTTGATGTTCCTTTTAATTCACCCTCGCCTCGCCAACCCCGTCTTTCCCCGCTACTTCGCGGCCATTAGTAGACTATTACTACCGCTATATGCAGGCGCGATATCACCGGTTCCTCGTTGAGCTTACACAAAAGTCCGTCGGCGTACAGACCCCCTCTATCCGCGATTACGACGAACAGCTTCATTGCCAGACTCCCTCTCTCGTCGGCTGGGTTGACCGGAATTTCAATTTCAATGCGTCGTCGTCGCCGCCGACGCGGTCGACGTCTCCCAGGTTTGAAGTCCTTCACCGTTCGCGAACGTCGGACTGCGGAGCAGGACTAATGCTGATGAAGGGGCGTTGAGTTGAACGGGTCGCGCGTAACCACTCTAGAAAGAAGTTCGCACATGCGGTGGAGTGATAAATAGATAAAAAGAGGGGATATATATCCAATGTATATTGGAGAGAGTTGTGTGCTTGTGCGTTTTGTTCTGTCCCACCGTAATTAATAGTTGACACAGTCTGTCCCTCGCGTCTTTCCGTGTTATATTCTAAATTTTAATATGCAGTCCACCCTTCTGTCCCCGCTGACGACGTCATAAATGCGTATCGGATTCGCCTAAAATTCGTCTCGAAGCTCTGCCTTCCAAAATATCATCCACGAATAACGACTAGTATTAAAATCGTATGCCCGTTTTAGCGAGTTTTACAGGAACCCAGTCCAGTATATATATATATATATATATATATATATATATATTATATATATATATATATATATATCTATATAGATATATATAGGTAAAGAGTCGGATACACAGCACAATAACAAAAATGTTTACTTACGTAGCGGCAACGGGACTTGCCTTCATCAGAGTAAAGTTACATGATTTTGCTGTCGCAAACATTTCGAACACATTTCTTATATAGGTTTGCATAAAACTGTGAGAAGGAGCGGAAAATGTTTCGGAAATGGAGAGTGCATACAGTCAGGCTACGCCTATGTTACAACAACAACAAAAAAAAGGGGGGGGGGGGAGCGAGAGAGAGAAAAAGGGGTCGTGTTAACAATGCAGCGTTCAAGGTTGCACCATGACGGGTCAACGTATGCCGCGCGGGCTGCAAGTTCAGACAATGGGGGAAACTGGACAACCGCAGTTTGAAAGAAAGGGAAGAGTATACAGTAAGGTATTCAGTGACTGGGGAGACTGGTTCGGGCAGAAGCGAAGATGGGTGTGCCCCCCGCGGATGAAGAGAATAGATAGGGGGCACAAAAGAGCATTTCACAGAAGCTAGCAACTGAACAGGAAATAGGTAGGGTCACAAAAGGTTAAACATGAATAGATCACAAAGAGTTAAAATTCTTAAGTGGTGGTGGGAACGAGGCCTCCTTCCCCAGGACAAATGGCATTGTTGAGCCGCATTAGGCTAATAAAGCTGTATTAGGAGAGTTTCTGCGAATTCTGATCTCGAGGGGATATATATATATATATATATATATATATATATATATATATATATATATATATAATATATATATATATATATATATATATATATATATATATATATATATATCTGTGTGTGTGTGTGAGAGAGAGAAGGGTTACGTTTATATCTGTGTGGTTCAGGCTTTTCGCTAAAAAAACAAATGCTGCATTTGCTTGTCTGAGTTTCCTTTGATTAACTCACTTGCCTTACGTTCTAGCGTTGCTTCATTCCATCATTATCCGCCTGGCGTTTTCAAACATCTTCGTTACGTCTAAGTTAACGACAAAAAGTAGTGCGCTCGTTACACGCACATCTTTTTGTCCGACATACCACTGAGATTAGCGCGAGGCGCGTTATAACCAGTTCCCTCTCGGTGCCTTCAGTGCTAAGTCGCATTACCGGTAGGAATCGACAGTGGCTGCGCAGGACCTCAGAGACGGCCCTATGGATCAGAAGACGGGAATTGCGAAGTCTCGTATGCCAGGTGTCCAGAGACCAAGTGTGGCTAAAAAGCGAGGAAGTATTGTCCGGCATGTGGCTCCCATGATACTACACCTCTTCTACAGTCCCGTCGCCAAGCGATTTGGATGCTCGCTGGTGGCGTGACTAAGAAAAGGGAATGCGTGCGGAATCAACACGCAAAATGCTAAGCATTATATGAATCTTTTGCCAACAAGAGGAGAGAGAGAGAGAGAAAACAGCCCCGTCCTTCAAAGAAACCCTGCCACACTTTTTTCGACTTTTCTTGTATCCCCAATGCTTTCAGAAACTAGTCCACAAACAAACTCAGTACTTAGAAAGAGAGAGAGAGAGAGAGATAAAACAGTTATTGGCAGAGCATTTACGGTGTTCTTGTAGGAGTGGTTTCCTCTTCACAATAATCTATGAGCTGTCTTAGCACCGGCTGCCCTCTCGGTCAGCAGGAGCTGCAGGAGCAGGCAGGGGCTGGACAGAAGTGTCTGCCACTGCTCTTGAGGATTTGAAATTCGGGGAAGGGGTGGTGGGTGCATGCTTTTTTCTACACTTTAGGACAATATGTATTATAGGGTACCAGGTTCTTGGCAGTATTTGCATTCTGCTGGATACTGGGTGGGGAATGTCCGGTGTAGCCTAACTGGATGCAGGAAGGTGTTGGTTTGTAGGAGTCTAAGTGTTGTTTCTTGAGATTTCGTGAGGTTTGGGTGAGGTAGCGGGAAAATCCATCAATTAAGCTTGTAATGTTGTATTATTTCGTGGTACGTTTCAAGAGGTACAGGTTTCTCCACATCCTCCGAGGCCTGGTCAGCAAGTTCTCGGGCCTTTTGGTGGGCAAATTCGTTGCCCTCCATGGAAGCATGTGTAGGCGTCCACACAATCCTTATTTTTCTGTCAGGGAATTTGGTTGAGAGCATTCGGTGCGTTGCTGGTGCCACCCAACCTGACCTGAAGCTCCTGCACGCTTCCAGGGAGTCTGTTACGACTACCGTGGCTTCCGTCTGTGTGAGGGCCAGAGCCACAGCTAGCTCCTCCGCTTCTTCACAAAGACAGAGCTCCTTGTCAGTGCCACCGTAATACTTAGAATCAGGGGTCACACAGTAACTCAGCCCAAAATCGCTGCTCTATGCCCATTAGGTAGCCTTGAAACTTGTTCAACGAAATTTCCCCTCTTGCCCGGTCTTGGCGTTCTTCGAGCGCTCGTAAAACGTCATTGCTGTGGTGTAGCCGCTAATCTCTAACTCTATTTCGATTGCAGCTCTGAACACATGCGATAGCCACTTTTAAAAAAAAGGCCACCAAACCAAAGCAGAAACGGAAAGCGCATTTGCTGAGACGAGCAAATCACGCAGTGCCGCTCCGGTCTGGCGATACCTGTAGCTTTCGCAGTGCTTCCAAACGCGAAGATAAAGAGTGAAAGCGTCTATCAGCAGGGTTGCGGAGTCCCCTTATTTTTTTTTATGAGCAGTTTGGCTCTGCAATTCAGGAAGCGTCAGGAGGTCAGCATCGGAAAGCACTGCAATTAAACACTTTTCCTAAAGCTCTACTCGGCAACTTATTTTCTGGTTTTGGTGAACCGTAGAGGAAAGTACCACATAGAAGATTAATTTCGCACTAATGCCCTTTTCTCTAAACACAAGTTTTTCCTACTCTGCGTTTTATGCAGAAAGCAATAAATGAAGCGGTATTTCTATTGCGCTATTGCCCGCAGCACAATAGCACTCAAACCGGCTTAGCGCAAGTGGATTCGGTAATCAAAAAGCCGCGCACGTTTTAGCGGGGACCCGCTTTCTCTTCTGGATATCCCGCACGTGTAGTAAAATAAATGCAATAAAAGGACGCCGAATTTAGGAAGACAAGAAGAAATGAAATGAACGTTACTAAGGTAAATGCGAGACAGTAAAAAATTCCGGCAGAAAAAGCCGGCATTGCAGGGATTATGAGCGCACGGCAGGGACTCGTCGGGAATTCCAAATGATTTTCTTTGAGCTGCCTACTCTAACGGCATAAGTAGATTAGCGAGCCCATTTCACGCTCGTACGTGTGCAATATTGGAAGTACATTAAACGCCTGGTTATTGTGACTTACGGTGAAGTAAATAAACAAAATTACTTCCAGGAAAAAGGCGCTTAAACGAAGGACCCAGGTCATCGCAGTTTTCGTACATTTACTTCCTAAGCTAGTAGTATTGCATTAGGCGTAACTCAACCACGACAAATCAGGCTTAGGGGTATTAAATGTCATTTAAATTGATGTTACGTGTCTGATCATCTCATAATATGGAAAAATCTTATTTACGTAAACCATCTGTTATCAGTGGAACTTAAAAACACGTCAAGTTTCGTAACGAAATTACGGGCCTTAAATCCAAATGGCAGATTATCTGTGGTGATTAGGGATAACACCATAAGGCAGCCGATTTTTCGTAGCCATCGAAGATTTGTAGCCATCGGAAATGAATCAATGAATCAAAATCAATTCAATTCAATCAATCCAATCAATCACATCAATCAATCAATCATCAATCAATCATCAATCAATCAAATCATCATCAGTCGCTCAGTCAATCAATCAATCAATCATTTAGTCAATCAATCATATATTAAAGGGGCCAGGAACAGCCAGAGGGCCCCTTTACTGGCACAATAAAAGGAAAAAAAAAACAAGCAAGGTATGATGCACGCATCTCTCAAAGTAACACTATTGTTACAAATAATAAATGTCACCGCCAAGCACCACCACTATCGTCAAACCACTATTCTGTCTCCATAAACCAAAAATTGCGGAATTTCTCCGCCGAGAGACTTAGTTTTACGGTGAGCTTCTTTTTTCATCATTATTGTAGTGATCTTTGTTAAAATGGCACGTAGGCTGCATTTGTCAGACCTTGCAAGGTTTAACGACCATGAACGTGCTCACGATGCAGTCAGTACAATGATGGTAGCATGGAAACTCCCGCATAAATTATTGAATGGTTTTATTCGTGGTGACACCGGTAATTTTTGCCGACAGGTCGTGTTTCGCCTCTGAAGCAATGATAAAACATATGCAATGGCTGTTCGGATAGCAGGACAGAATGCTAAAGAAGCGTCAGTGTTATATAAATCAATTCAGTATCCAAAACATTTTGTTTGCGAAAAGCGCGTAAAGCCTATATTGCCTTGCTCATCCGCTTTGTGTAAAATACAAATTAAGCGCCAACCATAAAATACTGAGCAAAGAAAAGTTTAAGATAAGGAATGAAATGCCTTATTTAGCTGCTACGACTGCTTATGTTCAGACTTATCCGTTTCACGATTTTTCGCACGAATCCAAGAAGCATCAAGTGCCTCAAAGGAAACCAAATCGAGGGAAGGAGGGAGATAAAAACTTTCATGAACTGGAGAGTTCACACGGCACGGCAGCAAGCTTGGCCTGCTACTCGAAATATCAATTCAGTTGGGCGAATGAAGTAGTTACGTACTCACCGACACTTAAGCCGACGATTCAGCACTCGTACAAGAGTAAAAGTAAAAGTAGCGTTCAATAAATTTTGTACAATTCAAGTGCTAGAGGTTAACTCAGGCTACCGGGGGTTCTGTAGTGTTCATTGAAATTTCGCACGCACAGAAGCTTTTGTATGTCGTCTTCGCCAAAAACACCAATGAAAGAAACTTAGGGCGTTAAAAATGTCACGAAATGCCGCACCCAGTTTTTCTTCTGTCCTTTATAGGACTGTGCAAATGAGATGTGTTCAAAAACGGTTACCACTAGCTTAGTCTACAACAAACAAGCTAGTCTACAACAAACAGAAAACCAGGAAACTAATGACCCCAGCTCTATGAACCTAAATGCCTTTCAAGCGTGGGCAATTACACTTGAGAGGCACATGGCAATGCGCTTGACGGGAAGGTGAGCCATAGAGAAAATGCCTTACCATCTCATCTTAGAGAAAGTTAAGGAAGGCGCGAAGCCTTTCTCACATCACAGCTGCCATAAAAGGGCGTCCAATCGATCGTCAAAACTTCAAAGACCCAACACGGAAACGAAGAACGAACCCACGTGGCGATTTTTCGCGCAATAGGTACGCATCTACGAACGTCTCAATGTATACCAATACGGGGTTAATCAGATAAAGGTACGCTATCATAATCTTTCTTGATGACCAGTGCGTGTATTTTCGCATCTAGAAGCACTCCTTTATCGCCATTTTCCAGTAACGCTGTTGGAAAGAATGGAAGCCCTGCTTCTGGCACGCGCCGTATTTCGAGAGATCTTATCAGATCTGTTCGGTCCACCAACCGGTCTGTGGGGAAATGCCCCAGCTTTTTGACAGGGCGCTATGGGTTTTCCTCAGATAGCGTTCGCTTTAAAAGGTGAAGAGAAGGTGAGTAAACTCTATTAGGCGAGCAAAGAGACTGATATTTTGGGCCTCTCGCAGTGGAAGGCTTATATCCGACTGGGGTCAATGTACTTTCCTTGTCGTCGAAAATGTTATTGCGTGAAAGCACACGGTTCTGTGTAAAGCCCGTTCTACATGGGGTGAATTTCGCTTGCGAATTCGCAGCTGCGGCGCCACTCGTGCAGCAAAACGATCTATTCTCGTTGCTGTGGCGAATTTCCAAATGTTTGGAAGAGTCGAACTTCTCTTGTGAACGCCGCTTAGCATGTGACAATATGTCGCAGCAGTGAAAATAGGAAAACAAATAGTTTTGCCGCACGTGCGGCGCCGCAACTGCGAATTCGCAGGCGTAATTCGCCCCATGTAGAACGGGCTTAAGTTGGCTGGCGGCGGAAGTAACGCAGTCAGCTAGCCATAAATTAGATGTCCTCTGCAAAACTTCTTTCGGCTGCTCTCGTATCTGAAATGCTTTTACAACATGGTCGACTTAATACAACACAGTCGACCACTACTTCCGTTAGGCGGCCACGATCATCCGAGCAAATATTGCTCCTTCGAGGCGCATCAAACTGCCTAAAAACTGGCTAAATATATTCTTTCCGCTTCCTCTCCGTATGGGCATGTTTTCGGGTGAGTGCGCCACCCAAGCCATACAGCGGACACTTGGCCGGCTTACGTTCAGTTGAACGCAACCGTTGAATTCCATCACCGCCGCTACAGCAAAGAGCGCAGCAGGAGCACAGCAGAAACTCCAAGAGACAGACAATTCACTTCCTAATCATGGACGTTTGGTCTGTTTAGGCGGTGGCTGTGGAGTTATAGCCGGGCAAAAGTACATTCTGGGGCAAGCAAATCCCACAGTACAAATCGACGCTGGCGACAACTATGGCTTTCGAAGTGCTTCCAGGCACGCAGGAAACAGTGGGAGCCTTAACTGACAAAGTTTTATAGAAGCTGCAACCGCTCCTTTTTACGTAAAACCCCTGCCACTTCAGAGCCTCGTGTTGGGACATATATAGCGCAGGTTTATCGGCTACCTTATAAACGAAACTCAAGAAATAAGATTAGATATAGCAGCCTAGCACGAAGGTCGATTTGAAAAAAAAATTCCACGAAAAGCTGCTTGAAGTTAACTTGAATGTCGGTAAACACAGATCCGCGTAATGAAAAAAAACGCTCTTCAAAGAGGAAGCATGGCGTGATCCGGGTTTGGAAAGCATTCACACCAAACTAACAGCATCCTATTTCATCTCTAAAAGAAAACCGCGAACTCTCATCTACGCGTTATATACTTGGGCCCTCGGAAAGCGCCTTGTCAAGGGGAATACATTTGAGCTAAAACAGGAGGCGAAAAAATGCACGCCATCCCGCTTTGCAAAAGTGTATGTGCAGCGCAGCTATTGTAAACTTTTTCACGTGCTTATGGGAGACAGTATGAAATGCTTCTCGTTGACGTGGGGGCCTTGACGCTAGCACTCTTGCGTCTATGGCGGCAAATCTTGGGTCCGGACGCATGCACTGGCCCTAGAAAGACGTCTACTTTCGAGAGCAGCTGCAAGCGTAATCCTTACCAAAACACATGGAGGTGAAAGTGGGGAAGGGGGGGAGGTCCCTTTGTTCAGCGGTGCCTTATCATCAATCATGCGGTTTCTATGCTCGTTTTTTAAATGCCGAGCATTTCTTAGGCTCGCCTGGTTCTCCGTCGTTGATGGCGGCGCCGTCCACACTCACACTGCGCATGCGCAACTCTCCTCCTTACACCCACAGCTCCGCGATACTACATGTTAAAAAGGAGAAATAGTTAGCGGCGCCCGGTTTCGATCCCACGACTGTCTGGCCGCAACGGGAGGTACGCGGTGCTCTTCCCACTACGCTACAAATCCGGGACAGGAGCAAATGCTACGAACGCGCCTTATGTCCTTGACTCATTCAAACTACGTCAACAAGCTACTGATACAACGAAGGCACGCGAAGCTGAACGTCAACGGAAACGACGAACTGAAAACTTTAGAGGGGGATGCTGAATTTCCCGTGGGAAAGCTGTGGCGGGAAGCGCCACGCGCCTTGCAGCTCAACCAGCCCCGTCCGCAGCGCCTCTGATGCTGATTGTGGCAGGATGCCCCTAGGGATTGGCCAACCAAAGAATCCATCACGAGATAGGTTCGCGTTCAACCACCGTCGTCATCTTCCTGTAGTGGAACCGCCGAAGAAAAAGAAGAACGAGAAGACAAAACTGCGAAGAGGAGGGCGTGTACATTGCTCTCACACGGTGCACCAATGTCAACAACCTTTACCTCACCAAAGCTGACGGAGACTACCGATTCTACCACAGAGACAACATCTACAAGAACATGATGGACGAGTTTCGGCGCCTCGAGAACCACCGCCTACTCACTGTAACACAACAGCACTTGCGTGCCTTTGCAACCGGTGTGGACCCGGACGCGGAATTCCCTCTGGCGCTAGTAAAAACCAGATCATTCAACATAACGGCAACACAATGGAACCACACGGAACCGCCACGATGCTTCGCATCCTCATCAGGGTTCCCCACGGGAAGATGGTATAATTTTTTTTTGTTTTTGTTTACGCGCGTATACTGAGCTCTATGCTGTATGCCTCAGTAGCGTGACATCTTGGCGTCTTGGGCGAGGACTACTGTGTCCTGCCTCGGGTTTTTGTTTCAACACAAAATTTTCCGACCAACGAGAGGCTAACAGCTTCACTATAAAAAAATCACCCGTCTGTACCCGATGCGTAGCTCTCTTTAATAGCTTTTCAACAACGATCAGTGACCACATAATTGACACATATGATAAATTAGTGCGGTTTTGTTCCGGTCAGGTTTTAGTTTTTTTGGAACTGACAATTGCGTTACCTGACCGTCTCCGAAACGGTGCTCGCTAAAGCCTGGGCAAAGGCGTCAAAATGTCAAATCTAAACCCCCCGCCAAAGTTCGCCAAACACGCAAAGCGCGGATCAGAGCGACAATTAGAGTCGGAGCCCGTCGTTTCAGACTTGAAAATGTAAACGACGTTGACGGGTGGACAGCGAGATTTCCCAGACTAGGCGGGAATTAGGGAAGATCTGTGCTGTTCCCCCTGTTTTGCCAACGCATGTCCCCCTCGGATTTCGGTGTGCGTAGGGCGTGCGAGTCGGCTCACTTTATAAGCTTTGCGATAGACTTGTGCAGTTTGGGACGATTAGTGCACGCCTGATAAACCCCGTCTCTCCGTCTGCGCTGCGAGACAGGAAACGTAATTAGGTTTTACGGCTCTCGCTCTGAATTTCTCGTGGGCGAAGCTGTTTTAATTGTTTCGTTTAGTTCCACACTACGCAAGCAACAGTAAAAAGGCAATTAGGCTTGCATGAGACTTAGAATTGTTCAGCGAGATTTCTCCTCACACACTCAGAGAGAGAGCGAGAATGAATTTTTTAGGGAAAAAAAACAAACAAATGAACGCCAAACTTCAATCACTGAATAAAATTTTAATCAACAGGGTGTGTTCAGATAAGGAGAGTCAAAGTGGTGCTATGACCACTTTTTCTTTCAGATGAAACTTAATAATGTGTGGAACACTCTATCTCCACCATGAAACTGGCATTATTTATGAGGAGAAACGCTTTAGTTGGTTTAGTAAAAAACATTGAGGACGCAATCAGGGCCGACTACTTCCCACATTGCACGGTGTGGCCACTTTGGGGACCTGTAAAGTAAACCAAACATTTTTTTTATATCTTCGCAAAACTTTGGCCAAATATCTGCAAATTTTGCTGCTGGATTAGGAAAAAATTAACTTGTTATTTTTATATTTTTTGAGAAAATAATTCTCAAAATTAGCAGAGAGAGCAATGTTGGTCAAAAGTGGCACTTCTAAAAGACTTTTTTACACATTGGCCTAAAGGCTATGCTCTCTAGTTTTTATAGACTTGTTTACCAGGGGCTGGTGGTAAATGTTTCTCTTTCCATATACTAAAAAACACTTTTTTTAAAAAATGATAATCTCTTTACAATCCCCGGGAGCTTGAAATGCGGACAGTTAAAACGACGAAGTTTTTTTGAAGTTGTACAATGGCATGTTCAAGGTAGAATGGAAATGCACCCTTGAAAGCCACGTTTGCATGTCAAACATTCTCAGCACCAGCAGCGTGGTTATTTACTTGTAAATGTTAATTACTAATAATGCGTGATTAAGCAGCGTCAGGAGCGTAAAATATGGGTTTTTGACACAGCTAAGGCAAGGCGCCAACTACATATTGTTAAAATGGCAACCTTAATCTTGTGGAAGACACAAGCTCAGCACTTCAACACTATTTTAATGCCTTGCGCCACTAAAACGTTGAACAATTGCTAAATATGCCTACTATAAAGTTTTCTTTTTATCGGTTACTTTAATCTTCTAGAATCTATAAAAACAGCTGAAGAAGTTTTGTCTTTGTACACTGCGAACTGCTATTAAACTGTTGATCGGGCAAAAAAAATGTTTTGAATGTGACCTCATTTTTTCAAGCTGAAACAAAAATATAGCAATGCATTTTTAGCTTTTTAGCATACTCAAGGATTCAAATATTCAGGGATGTTATTAAATATTTTTTGGTACACACAAATCACACGTGGTTATTAGTACAGAAGGAGGTCCCAAAGTAGAACTGTCGGGGGACCTACTCATTTATTGAATGGCGTTTTGTGCAAATATAGCAAAAATTTATGAATATTGCTTTTTTAAATGATGTCAATAGGCGGCCCTCTTTTAAAGATTCTCAGTTGTTGACGGAATTTACAATGCAGAATTTTGAAAAGATTGCTTTTTAGAGCAATGAGCAGGTTTAGTAAGTGTTCAGCAGAACAAGTCTATAAAACTATATGGCTTAGCCTTTAGGACGATGTTAAAAAAAAGCTTTCTAGGAGTGCCCCTTTTGACCTAAATTGCTCTCGCTACTAATTCTGAGAAATATTTTCTAAAAAAATACAGATATCACGAGTCGAATTTTTATTAGTCCAGCAGAGAAGTTAGCAAACATTTGAGCAAAAAATTACGAAAATTTAGAACAATGTCTGCTTCATTTCGCAGGTCACCAATGTTGCCACACCCTGCAAAAAAAAAAAAAGTTCCTGCGTTTTTGCAGCCGCCCCATTCCATAGGGGCGATTTCCCGTGCAAGCCGGGTGAACTTCCCAAGCGTTGTAGTCCCACACAAGGGCCGAGCGCCAGGCCGGGGAGTCGCTTGTACCTATTTTACCGGTAGGTGCCCGGCGCCACCAAGGAACACGAATTCACATGGTGCCTTCCACAGCCACGGTGGACGCTCAACTCGCAACCGCCTGTGGCAGGACATGCCGCCAGACTGTTTCACCCCCGGCAATGGCGCAACGCGGCATGATGGCCGGGGGCCCCGCCAGATGGATAAGGGTCAGGGGCCCCTCGATAGGGTAAAGGCAGCTTTCCAGACGTTGATTCCCCTTTCAAGGGTCCGCACTCGACCAGGGACGCCTGTACCCAATAAAGAAACCGGTGGGTGCCCGGCGGCACCAGGATTCGAACCCAGTACCTTCCGCATACGAGGCGAGTGCTGTACCTCTGAGCCACCGCTGCATGATCGCGTCCCAAATACTCCTTAATAACCGACTATAACGTTTCTCACTGAAGTATTTCTAACTCTGTGATGATGATGCAGTGTTCTACACAATATTATAGTGTCATCTCAAGCAAAAAATGGTTGTGGCACCACTTTGGCTGTCCTTCTCTGAACACACCCAACAGGTGCGGCGGTTAGGGCACCCAATGTTAAGATTAAGTTTCTACCTCGGTAAGTTTAATTTTCTATCTCCAGTTCTTCCTTCCAAGGGTAAATAAAAGACTGATCGATTGATCGATCGATCGATCGATCGATCGATCGATCGATTTATTGTAAATTTGTTGATTATAGATTTGTAGATTTGTAGATTGTACATCGAATCGATCGATTGTAGATTTGTAAATAAAAGATTGATCGATTGATCTATCTGTCTGTCAATGATTGATTGGTTGATTGATTGATTGAATTGAATTGATTGATTGATTGATTGATTGATTGATTGATTGATTGATTGATTGATTGATTGATTGATTGATTGATTGATTGATTGATTGATTGATACCGATTATTGTGAACATTGATGACGCAACGACAAAAATCCATCCTGGATAAAAGCCGCAGCTGAATGTACGAGCATACTGGCAACTCATGTGTAACAAAGCTGCTAACGATGAACAGGAGCAATTGTCCTCGCACCATGCACATTGTTAGAAGCACCACTCTCCACGCACGTCTGCCGTGAAATTGGCTGCAAAGGCTTTCTTCACTGAAAATGTTCTAGGTATAGTAATCGCAGCAAGTGAGCCTAACGCCTTTGTCGGAGACGTCCGACTCCATGAAACGTAGAGTTTTAGACCAAGCTTGCATTTCGAGACTTTTTTAAGTTAATCTAACTTCGGCTAGGCCGAAAAATTTGCTCAGATATTTCCTAATTGAAGAGGAAAACGACATAGAAACTAAGGTGTGCATTCCATCATAAAATAAAATGAGCATTACACTTGTATCATTCAATCTACACCGTGCTTGAGATCCTGAGCGGGTGATAGCGGAGTTGCCTTTAACTGAGCTCTGTCTCCGTTCGTTTAAAAATATACACTGTTAGTGTCAATGACGAAGTTTTCTTAACTGTGGAAATTTTGTGGTCGTTTGTGACAAACTAATGTGAACAGCATGGACTACAAACCTGATGCGTGGCGCACAAGACGTAGCTCTCGCTTACAAAGCACGTTCTTAAAGCTTCGCTCTACGCATGTCTACCAATTACGAAGTGGACTTTGCCTCTCACCGAATTGTAAAGTTTGAGAATTGTGATCATTAACGAAGCAATTACGTCCTGGAATCCCATGGGTGCACTTGCTTTCCGCGATTCGCTGTTGCCGAGCGCTGACCGAACTGCGGGGGCTTCTCTCTCCGGTCGTTCGTTCCTTTCTCCTTCGCTCGACTTTCGTGTGTCCAAAGCACACCCCTACGGGCCGCTGCACTTTGACGTCCCATTTGTAGACCGGTAAATGGACTGCGCAGACGTCTGAATTGGGCGTCGCTAGTTATTCTACCTCACTGTTCCCCGCACTAACCTGTCCCCCTTTGTTCGTTTTTTTCGGTGGGCTGGAAACGACATGTGTGCGGTGCTTGGCAATCACTGGTATTTCGCTCTGTTTTTACGCTGTTGCACCATAGCGACGACAACTCAAATGTAACTTTGAAACGCCGTATTATAACAAATTGTCACTTCTAATAATGGGCGCAAGACGTAAAGAGTAACTTTAAAATGTTAAAATCTTCAAGCCGAGCGTGCAAAAGCAGCTTTTGAAAACATTTGTGAGGCTAAAATTGATTTTTCATTTGTTGGCGGAAAGTCTTGGGGTAGGGGTTTCTTGACTAAAGAAAATTGCAGATTTCTATAAGATCATTTGTAGCTCTTGCCGACATCGCAAAACTGAACTTCGAGTATTCGCGTAAAGATAACCAATATTGAATATGGCGTGGTGGTCCTATCTGGGTATGTTTCCCAGATTTTCTGATTTAGTACGATGCTAAGAAGAAGAGGACGTGAGCGTTCAATAGATTTCCCGTCAGACAGCTTAACAAAGCAACAAGATTCAATTTACGAAGAGTCATCTTTCTTAACCAAATGACTGAAGCGTGCGGTCAATCTTGAAGATCGCAATCTAAAGTGAACTGCGCAATCTTTTTTTAAGATTGAAAAACAGTGATGTTAATTTTTTTCATGAAAAATAAAAAAATTAGTTGCATGGGAAAGTTCGTAATAATGAATTTCAGAACGTGTAGATTTTATTGTGTTTAAATGAAATACCTCCGAGTCGGCTGTTTGCTTCGCGCACATTTAAAGAACAAAAATAATAATAATCATAACTGACTACCTCAGTAAAGCCACGGCTTAGCGGGAGGGGGATAGGCATAGCTTTGGTGGAGTAATTCTTTGCAGCAGAGCAACCCTTACTTAATTTTTTTTAATTTGAATGTTTGTCCTGTGGCATAACAGTTGACTGCATTTACAGAAACATGAACCAGTTAGTTTCGTGTATGAAGTTCATCAGGTCTCGCTGAAACGATCCATGCACCCATCGTTGTAGATCAGGATGGCGGCCAGGATGGAGACCGGTTGCACAAAGGTTCCGCAGGCGAACTGTTTGCAATCCCGGGAAGGTCCCCAGCTCTTCCCGGAATCGTTTTATTCTACAAAGGGGTTTGTTTATTCTGTGGTAGAGAACATTCATTCTACACGTATTAAGTAAGCATAAGCTTATTATCTACCAGTGAGGAAATTTACTAAGCAGTAGGGCAACATCTACACCTTTAGCAAACGAGAATAAGACTTCTGAGGATAAATTGTGGTGGCAAAATTTTCACCTTTCGTAAAACTCTGCAAGATTTGTCTTGCGTGAGAATCAAGTTGATTTTTTGGTAACTGCAGAATGTGATTGTGGGCTCATTGAAAGGGCACAAATTGTGACCCTAAACTGTCCTTCAGAAACATTATCCTTTTTGCTTAGGTACACTACATGTGTCGCAAGCAGTTAATGGGAGAAATGGGTTACTATAGACATTTTAATAGTACGGGTTCTTTACTTCAGTTTCAGGCCCAATGCTATCATGCCTACAACTATAACACACCACCTGGTTTCTCTTTTCACTATTATTAAACGAATCGGTGAAGTACTTTGAGCACGCCCACGAACGCCGATAATGTCGAATACTGCTTGTTTATCCTCGTATATTCGTCTCATTGTCTTATTACGGTTTGAAACAGGGTCAAATCTAAATTATTTAAATAAATAAAGAAACCAACATGTCGAACGGGAACCGAACACAACTGAAAACCGGAACCGAACCGGTATTTTGCCGAAGCAGAACTTGAACCCGAACCTTTATTTTTTGAGCCCGCTGAACCCGAACCAGAACTTAAACGAAAAAATAACTATTGGTTACCGGTCTTTGACAAAGAGGTTCGACCGTCCGTTGTAATCTCTGGCTTTTAAGTTCCACGCGCCATCAAGTTCGCAACCCACTCACGCACTTTCCCTCCTTCAGATGAGTCGAAACGCGCTCTCTTCGTGGGTAGCAGCAATCAGAAATGATTTTGCACCAACATTGAAATGGTATGTTGCCGCTGGACGCAGGGGCCTTCAGGCCGCAAGTTTGCTCCACTTCGCGCCGTACAAGGCTGAAACCCTAAATGTAGCCCGTTAAAGTGCAGCAATTTTGGCAGGTTCGAACATATTTGTAAGAATGTAAACAGCTCGACGGAAGGGACCCAAAAAAGAGAGATGCACACTCGTGCTGACTATGGAATCCATATTGGTTTATTGTTTTGGAGCATCTGCTTTATACAAGTGGGGTGAACCCCATGCAAAGTATAGAGCCAAAAGGGGCCGTAGGCATAAGTTTTAAAGCACACAAAAGGGGAAGAGCCGGAAACACGTGCTATTCGAAAATTTGGAGTGGACTGGAAATGACTTTATTTCAATAAAACCTGCAGTGGGCTGGAGTCTGTTACGACCCCCGCTCCGACGTGGCCCGCCATCGCATCTACTCTGTGGCCCTACTAAGCGCTAGCCCCTTTGCGGAGCCTGTGCCTTTCGAGCGCAATGAAGACCTGCTGAATGGCCCATGCCTGATCCATCTTGTTGGTTGACTCGACGCCTCTTTGAAGTTCCACCGTGTATTCTTCGAAACTTGCGCCGTCTCGGTCGGAGGCACAGTCCCACATGACGTTCCACCGGTTGAGTGTCAATTCGAAGTTCGAGAGATTCATTTTTAGAATATCTGGCTGAACTGAGTGAACCTGACTCTAAAATTGCACCACCTTTATTGGCAAAAAGCAGTATTTTGAAAGAAGGAAACTTATTTCTTTTCTATTGCGACCGAAACTACAAATTGTTTGGTAGCACTTCGCTATTAATTCAGCTCTTTGAACCGGTGCGCGAACCTGTTCAAGCTTCTCAAACGGTTCGAACCGGTTCGGTGCGTGATTTAGCCGGGACTGAACCGGAACTGAACCGTAACGAAATGAGTTTACCTTAACCCATACCGTCCCTGAACCGGTGTTTCTTTCGGTTCGACGCGCTAAAATAAACCAATATTCTGCTTGAATTAACATGACGAAGATTGTCCTCCCCGTGACCATTGCTAAATTGTACTGAAAAACATACAAGTGAAGCACGTATAGCCAAAGGAGGGCAACGTGCGCTTTGAGATGGCGTTTGCCTGCCAACAAGCGGGAAAAAAATCAGTTTCTTTCGCCTGTTCATCGTGTCGGCAAGCAGTTTTGTATGTGTCTAAGGACAAATATAGCATTCCTGCAATAAATTAAGGTTGCTGTTCTTTGCGGCAAAGGCAATAATGACAAAAGAACGCCAAAACCGCGGGTATTCTCTCATAACTCCGGTTGAAGCGAATGTTGGGCGTAAAATCGCGGCCATGGCATCGTGTTCACAGAAAGGTTAAGCCTGGTGACCGAAAATGTAGGCGTGCAAACGTTGCCAGGGGCGGGTTAACAGGCACCTGTGATGAAACCGGATTACTAGGAAAATTATATATGCATAACAGCCAATGAGCAACTGACATTAATAAAAGAAAAGCTTTGCATAGCGCGTCATTGTGTATTCGTGGGATAATACACTAGCAGGTCAGCTTTAATAGTGTTCAAAGTTTGTTAGATCCGATTGCGTGAAACACGTGTTATGTGTGAAAGTACGGCTGCATTAAAATCCATCTGTCCCCCTAATGAATACTTTCAACCAGAATCCTCAGCTGCGCTGATGGCAGCCGTACACCACTACAGCTTCTGTACCCGATCGCAGACTCCGAAAACGTCAATTTATTAATGCTGTTTCTATTCCGCCGACGCGAGTTCCCTAATCCGATTAGTGTTGCTAGTCGAAAACGATTAAAGAAAGTGGAACTTAAGAGACTCACAGATCAAATACTAAGGTTGGAAAGGGCTTTTCACCGTACGACGCTCTGAATTGAAAGAAAAAAAAGGCGAGTTATTGCTGCAGGACGTCTGTGCCGGATTCAATCTGTTTAACTTATTACATATCTCTGCAATTCATGCCGTTTACAGGGCAAGAACGTCCCTGAAATCACTTCAGTTTCGGTTATCCTTCCAAATAGGTTTATGGAAAGCGTTTGAAGAGGCGCGGTATGTGAGATAAGCGAAACCAAAGAAAACAGCGATAATGTAACTCGCAGGTCTATTCTAAACAGAAATTTTTCAAGATGTATGCTCAAGTAGACCCTCAAAACTTTTTCCTCCTAGGGATAGTAACATCGTGATGGATGGATCGATTCTTTCTTTCGCTTTTTGTAGCGTGTGTCTACAAACATGTCTCGTTTCCTTTTGTTGGCTTGCTGTATACGATTCGAATTTCGCGCTTCTAAAGCAGCCCTTGAGGCGTCTTTGCTACTCTCCGATTCGAAGCGCCCAGCCTCCGACCCTATTCAGAATGCATCGGACTCCGATCTGATGCTCGAAGACACGTCTCCGCACTTCCACGTGTATTTTTGTTTGATGATATTTTTTTATTTTTCTGTTCCCAATGGAGTGCACCATGTATGCATTGGTTGTGTAGGTGCGTGTTCTGCAATGGATTCTCCAAAATACGCGGTCGCTTTTCCACTCGTACGAGCGCCTTCGAAGAGGAACCCAAGCCTCTTGTGACTTGCAGTTGAATCACCATTCACGAAACCCTATTAGTTTGTGTTTTTCTTTCAATCGCAGTCTTGCCCTGTCAAACACGTCCTTCGGGGTCTTCTGTTGTTTTCAATGCAGTTTATATGTGTACGGAAACTCAGAAAGCCACACAGATAGTACGGTTTGAAGGCGGATAACACGCAGGGCTGGGCGGGTTGATTTGTTATTTCTTAAAATCTGCCGTCCTTTATTTTGTTTTCGCGAAAACAGTTATGTTTTTGCGATTATGTAAGGAGAGCATTATTTTGCGTGTGTTTTTCATTTGCCGACGGCACACATTGATAATATTTTTCTCGACCTAGCAGTAGGCTTTAAAACAATGCAAAATACTACACTATACTTTAGCATCTGATACTATATTATATTTTGCTATACTATACTGTAGTATAATATCCTATACTATAATATACTGTGCTATAGTACACTTTACTATGCTATGCTATGCTATTCTGAACTACACTATACTCAGCATATAAAATAGAAGCATGTACTATCTTTTCGGCTTCCCCTACAACACTTCAGGTGATTATGCATCCCGGGTACGGGGTACCATATCAGGATAGCCTTCCAGTGACCCGGATTCTGGTCCAGGTGATGCGGCTTCTTTATCACAGCGCGTGATGTAAAAAATTTTGTACTTAGCGACGAAACACTTACGTACAGTGCGGACCATCGTTAAAGGGAAACACTGGGGCGCATTTCAAAACGTTGGCTAAAGCGATCGCGTATTTGTACAGAAAGCGATAGGTATGTTGGGATGCAAAAATGTGGTATTCGGAACTACAGCAAGCACTCAGTAGGGTTTGTACATATGCTTTAGAAGGCATTTTCTGAGCGAAGACAGTACTTTCCCGGATTCCCCATATCCGTGGACCGCACTGCGTCAAGAATTCCCTCCACAGCAGCTTATCCAGCTCGATGTATGCTCCGGCCGAGACGCAAAGCCAAAACAAAAAAAGAAGAAGCATGGAAAATTTATTGCAGTATAGGAGGGAGAGGGGAGGGAGGTGCTTTCACCCCATTAACCTTCGGAATTAGCGTTTGACGGCTCTTTAAAGCTGCCGGTATTATCTTTTTAAAATAATGGATTGTAGGCAATGTTAATTCTCGTTGCCTAGAGATATAACCAAGGAATGTTCCTCTTTTTGCTTATATTTGATTTCCACTGTAGTGTTTGCTCCTATTTATTGCTGGTAATGTTCTGTGTCCGCTCATCTCAAAGTTGCGTTCCATAAAAGCGCCAATCTTCTTTCAATCTGAACTAAAACGTTTCGCAAAAGAAAACTGTCCCATACCAGTAGCTCCTTGTAAACCTGCGTTCTGTCTTCCCTCCTTCGCCCTGGCATCCTCCTTATCTGCTAAGCCTCTTTTAGTGATCTCCCGTTTCCTCTCGTGAGGCCAACGGTATCGTCACAGCGCTACTTCCAGCTTCTCCTCCTATTTATGCCGCTCGCCTTTTGTTTGTGCCGTAGGCCGCGCCAAATATAACGCACCAGATCAATGAAACATCTCGTTTACCATCTCCCCCCCTTTTCAGGCCCTGTCTTTCCATTCTGCTTCATGCTCTAGTTCCTGGCCGCCTCTCGGAGGGAAGTTAAAAATAAATGTAAAGGCCATTTTTTTCGCTCTCTTTCTACACCTCTCTCTTCAAATGGGAGCACTGAATTGCCTGGAGGCGGCATCGCTTTGATCATGATAATCCGAGGAAAGTGAAATGCATCCAATTGCATTGCGTAAACGTGCAAAGGTATGCTCTTTACGCCTGGGCGCAGCTGTAGACCCTCTACCAAACAAAAAAAAAGTGCACACATCGGGCTTCATTCCAGGAATACGATACAAATACAAAAATAAAGAAAGTACGGCGGTCGAAACACCAAATTGAGATCACGAACCATGGCGTGCGCGATGGAAATTTCGCACGGGTTACTTGGTTTGGAAGTTCAGCTACTAGCCGCGTTTCGCAACGACCGATAAATGGCATGCACAGCGAACATGCGTTGAAAATTATCAGAAGGCTTTGCCGTCCTTAAATTCGCTTCGATGAATAATTGGTGCACACCGCTACCTTAATTATTTTTGACGCGGGATTACAGGTATGGGAGTCAATAAATCAGTAAATAATACTGATTATACTTACCTTGGGATCAAGGTGAATTACGAAGTGGTAAAGAAGATTTAAAGGAATTTAGTTAGATTAGGGTAAAGATTATCAAGTATTATAGTAGATTAAAAGGGATTAAGGGAGATTAAGGGTAGGGAACGTGACTGCCATGTCGACTTGTGCACATGTATATAAAGGGCACTCGTCACAATAGTACGAAAGGGTTTCGACTTCCGAGCACTCAAGCAGACTTAAGGGCCCCAAAAACTCTTTGTCCATAATGTGTGGGACGAATGGCAGAACGCACTGTGCAGAAAACCCTTTCCTCTTCTCGGTTCCATGCACGTTGAAATTCAGTTCCGCCTTTCAAAAACTCTTGCCCACAAGCTGAGCGCACGCAAAATACGGTGTGCCTGAAAACAAAACATGTACTATATAGTGTGAAATTTTGCCCTCAATTCCAACTACATTGTCGCTTTCTAGCATTTTTTTACTATAATTGTAGGTGATCTTGCATTCAAGCCCTTTTTGTATCCACCGCCAAAGCTTGAATATTTATATCGCCATACACCGGGGGTAGTCGGGAAGCGCGCCATTGTCAAATCTTGTTTTTGTCCTTTCGTGTTTTCACTGACGTAGCTGCTTTCTGATCCGCTCTCGTGTTCTTCATTTCTCCTCGCGACCCATTGTATCTCCTCGACTCATCCTCGAACACAAAGCTTCATTCATTTTCATCCTCGTCTCATCGTCCATATCCTTTTCTTAGAATCTTCCTCACCGCAACCGATTTTTTGTTATCTCTCGTTATAGTGAGCCGTATTCCAATTGATCCAAAGGTCAACTTTGCACCACACTCGCGCTGCGACTTGGGCCGCACTACCAAATGTTTCTATTCTTTTTTGTCTCGGTTTCATCCCACAGCCTCTTCCACCGAAGCTTATCTTACTGTGCAGCAGAGTGGTCGCAATTTTTCCATCCACTCCTAGGAAGAGCAAATCAGGTAGGCGGCTCCGGAAAATCGACTTTAACACTGACACATCCCTGTCGCCACTCGCGTTTCGTTTCGACGTCCCTCTTTTCCATTCCAACGCCAAGATACGAGTTCTTTACTTCAGGCGGATCCTTTCGTGTTCATTATTATCCTTTATTCTTATTTTGACCTCGCTTCTTCTTGTCTGGTGGAATTTTCCACTTCTCATTTCCCGCGTACTGCTGCTTTAAGAGACCTCCCCCCTTCTCGGGATGTTTCAATATCGGTCTTCCAGGCGATTTTGTTTTTTTTTTTCGTTTCATATCGATTCTTTCTTTTTTTTCGCGAATTGGAGCTGCCCATTAGGTGGGATAATATTTTCACCACTTCGCCCCTTGTTTATACTTCCCGCCGCGCGATGGATGTCTTGTTGTACGCGTTGTTCTTATTTTACCGGTGCAGCCGTTGCGGTCCTCCGAGTGGACGTCGTGTGAGAAGACGCACTACGCTGGACGAAGGGAAAAGTAAATCACAGTCGAGTGCGAGCGATGCCGGCGAATAAGCACTCCAAGTTTCGAAATCCAGATTAGAAAAAAGAAGGAAGTTCACACCCACGCGTAAGACTTGAAGGGAGCTAAGCGAAGCTGTACACAACCTTCATGACCATAACGACGCTTCAAGTCCACGATTGCAGCCGATCTGATTCTTCTTCGCTGCCGCAGCGGCCTTTACAGTATCTCTGTTGCACATAACGGCCAAGAAGAAGCGAATCGACGAAGCCGAACGAACGCACACAACGCGCACACTTAAACTAGGTGCCCACAGGGGAAAAACATGTACCCAATGACGGGTTCTGTGTCGTGCAGCTGGCGTCATTCCTCTCCCCACAGCTGCAGCCGAGTTAATAAGCCCTTTGACTTTCAGTTATTAAGTCACGGTCGTAGCCGAGTGGGTAAGCCGACTGACTCCAACTCTGTTGATCTACCAGACACAGGTTCGAATCCTGCCGTGCCGGTGAATTCTTCATACTGGTTAGCTGGGTTGTGTGAAACGCCGGAACAACGAATTGCTAAACAGCTTCGTTGTAATACACGGCGATGATTAGAGATAGGGGCGTAGAGAACACGAAGTCCACCGCACTTAAAAGTGGCCGTGAACTTTGCTCGCTTTAAGAGAACTAAACCGAGGCAATTCACTCATCCCCATTCTAGCCGCGAAGCAAGGCCTTCTATAACAGAATAATTGAAAAACATTGACGCACTTTGGATTCCACGCCTCCGTGACGCAGTAATTTCAGCAGTAACGCCAATAAAGACAACACTAAAAACACTAGTTTTAATCGGTGTGTACTGCAGCGTTGTCAATTCAAGTGATACGATCAAGCGGAACTAGAGGTCCTCCCTACAACCTCCAAGTCAGGTTTCTTCGTGGTGGCAGTGGTGGGTGGGCACAAATCGCACAAACTAGGTTCCATGACGCATAGCGACGGCTGAAGGAAGTGGCAGGAGAGTTGTCCACTGCTTCATCCGTTTCCTGCATATCTCTGCTATTTGTTTAAGTTAGCGGCGAAACCGGTACCATTGTTGTCGGGACAAAACGGTTTGTTTTGTAAACCGAGCTTGTGCTTTGTGTTCACGGCCATTTCAAGAGCAAAAAACGTAATGTCCCGGGTCTACGTACTGCATGACGAAAAAATGAGACACTTTTTGGCTGCACCAGCGACGAAATACCGTGCGCAGGCTGCTTACAAGCCTTCAGTGTCATTAAACAGATTCATAAAAAGCGCAGTTGAATGCTTTCACGTCCGGTAGGCGCTACTACTCAGGTACGTATTTCTTTGAAAGCATAAAAACAGCCACAGCGCGGTATACGCCATAGTTCAGGAGCTTGGGGATAACGTTAGGCTTTGGTTTTTTGAACGTCAAAAGGCACAAGCTGCTTGAAGTAAAATAAATATGAAGTAAAATAATGAAGTAAAATAACTTCATGCAACGTTTACCGGCTAACGACGTTAGCCGTTAAGGCGGGAGGTCAGACCTATATACAATGTTTAGGGATAACCTTAGGCACTGAGCTTAACGACAGGCCAAGGAACGCTGAACTTGTTGTAGGTCGAGCTGCCAGTACCTTTTGAGGACGTTAGAACGATCAAAACGTGACGTTGTGACGAACGCCGAACCACTGCATCCTCGCGCTGCCCGTTCCCTCGACAGCACATCAACATTTGTACAAGCGAATTATGAGCAGGGAAATACAGTATTATTCACAATAAAGGCTTCATAAAGGAGGAGTCGCGAGGCAGGGTTCACGAATTTCCGGCGAAACCGGCAGTGATAGATTAATGGGGCTATCGCAATAAAAATGGAAAAAGGCAGTAGCGGTTGCAACGGCGGCTTCTCCTTAGAAATGACGTGCACGAGGTGAAGTAGCCTCTACAGGGCGCGGACGCGCGCGTTTTTTGCGGTCTGTCCAGTTCCCTCAAAACGCGGACAGGTGATGGCCACAGGCAGCACGCTATGAGCACACCCGCATACACATGCAGGAAAAGCACGGCGGTGAAGCGCACTTGCAGGTCTGAAATTATTATGGCGCGCTAGACCGGCCGTCCGGAACGCGCGGTTTTCGAAGCACCGGCAAACCGACGACCGGTGTTACTTATTTCAGCGGAATACAAATTACCCGAGCAAATACGGGTACCTTCCCCCGCTGTGCTTTCAGGCTTGGCTTGGCTCCGCCACGCACGGTTGAATGAATAGACACAGACCACTTTTCTCCAGTGTTGTTAAATCAATGATGCTGGTCCTTGCGCAGTCGGGTGCCCCAAATTTCAAGGATGAATGGGCGCTTTTTATTATTTTTCGTCACCTCCTGTATTTTTATTTCTTGGGATGGAGTGAGGGGGGAAACCCAGTATTCTTACCGGCGTTATCAGTGAAGCGTTGCAGGCAGCGAGAAAAGCTATTGCAGTGAAGCTTTTGTGTGTGTATGGTGTGTGTTTGCTGAAGTGTTTTCTAGAAGTACTACGTGCGCACAAAATTTTCTGTATATTTCTCTTTTCCGCCTTTTGATTAGCATAAAATTTTCTCGGTATGGCTTCTTTGAACGTTTTTTTATCATTTCGTAACTTAGTCCAGCTCCAAATGCCGCAATTGTCAACTTTCTTGTCTTTACAGGCACTTTGCACACTTTGCTTGTTTTTCAAACGAAATCTTCATTATAGCACGAAAATATTTATTATAGAGATAGAGGTCCATATTGATTCCCTGGAGTGGGACCTCTTTCATTGGGCATTGCGTTGAGCAATCGTCTACACTCAATATTTAAACGGTTGTCTTGCATTTTAGGATCTGTCATAAGATCCACACACCCTGATATACAATAACCCGCTAGAGCCGAATAAGAGATTCGACGGTTATGGCAGGCATCTGGCCAAAAATAGGTTAATGCTTTAAAGGATATGCGTTGCATTAGTGAGCAGGACATTTGTATTAACCGAGCTATCACCGCTGCGTGCTTCTACAAACAGCAACAGCCGATGGAACCGGCAGAGGCCCTTAGATACTAAACGTAGATCACTTGAATTTGCTAAATAACCACTGATATCGGAGGACTTGTGAAATGAGATAGAAACTATCACGATAATTGCCCTGAACTGTTAAGACAACAGTCTTAGTTGGCCCTTCTTAAATGCGAAAATCTTAATTCCTTTATTTCGCCGCCCGAACGAAAATAAAAGAATTGTTGAACGAGATGCCCCACCCAGGTAAAACATTCCCAAACTAGCAAATCTGGTAGCTAATTCATACTTATCAAAAGTGGTCAGCCAAAATAAAACATTAGGCACATTTGAAGCGAGACACAAATAAATAAAATCATGCTTGCATGTGTTTTATTAAATATGGGCGTGGACGCAAAATGTCCGATTGCAAACACACAAAATGCATTTCAAAACAATATTTAAACCACAAAATAGAAATAGGCCCCATCACATCATGCGGAATTAAAGGTCCATCAGCAATGCATCTTTTCGAATAAATGCCACGCGAGGAGTTCAACGCGGGAATTTTGAATTGGCGTGAGCAAGCCTTCACCGTGTTTACCGTGCGAGGAGTAAGACAGGAGTGGGTGGACGGCTGAGAGAAGATAAATATTTACGTGGCTGTGGCGGCAGAAGACAGAAGGACGACATCTGAAGCAAGGTGAGCAGATACGCGGCCATTTTTGTTTACTCCACGCTTTGCAATAACCACGAACAAAACTCATCCCGCTACTCACAGGTCCAATGCCACGTACCGAAATCAACAGTGCTGACGATCATTTATTCATAACTCGAGAGCAACGCTAACTTTGATATCGTACTGCTGTCATCAAAACCATGCAGCGGCAGTGATGGTTAAATTATGCACCGCTGCCGGCTGCCCATGGCAGAGACACTTCTAAACCTCCGATTGTAGTTATAACCGTCTGCGTAAGAATGCTGCTTCGATGTTATTCATTACATTTCAGGTAGGCTGGAAAGTATCTTCAGATTAAACCGTGTTTGAGTATTACGCCCGGATATTTCTCAACTTCGATGGAGTTCCTTAAATGTCACACTACTGTTTCCGCGTTTCCCGGTTCAATCTTTAACAGCTGATAGCATTTAGCGTTCCGATGTACGTAACTAAATTTCGCTCAGTATCTTCTATAGCTGCATTTTAATTCCCGTTTTCTTTTCTTTAATTGGTTCATTACTGAACGCTTTGTTATTATCATCCTTCTTTCCTTTAGCCGTTACGAATACTCCCCTTTTTAACGAACTCTTTTGCAGTTTTCTTAAGAGAGAACTAGAGCACAATTCCGTGCTGTCAAATGAAGGGCGGAAAGCATAGTAAATACTATCCACTTTCAAAGCCAGAGAATTCACCAACCCGTTTGGTTTAAGTTCTGGAAGGTACAATGACCAGTCCCATTTATGGAGAGTTATCACATGAAAATCATCTTTTCTGATCAGGAAGGCCTTAAAGTTCGCACACACATGCAGGCCTCCCGTACACAGCTCCGGCGAGTCCAGGTGTCCTCTGAGCGCCGGTGAATGACGCACCAGACTCTCTGTCCAGTAATGTTTCTACAACCATGTTATCCACCTTCTTCGCAGTCTAAAACCACTTATAGTGTCAAGCAGGCGTACACCTGAGCGACCAATCATCTTTACAAGCTCGACGGAAACAGCGTGGGCGCATGACCTTACCGCTTTTCCAGGAAACCTTCCCGTGACACCCTCCTTCCAGTACTAAGACGTACCTAGCTGGTTAGCGATATTTCGGAGAAGCTGATCTCGGAATACGGCTTAGCTAAGCCAGTGCACCCGTGTTCTTGAAGAAGATGCGGCCAACGCTCGGACCCCGAGGACCGGCTTCAAAAAGATTACCTGCAATCTTTTTTTTATTTGTGAGGATGTTGAGCTCTGTACGCGTTTTCTGTATGTATGCCCCTCCCGACAGGGATGAACTGTTTCCGCGCTCGTTTATTATTTAAAAGTTGGTGAGCAACTAGTGACTTATCTGAGGGTCATCAATGGGTCCAGGTGGGTGACTACTGGTTGGTCACCAGTGATCCCACACTGCAGCTCCGTGCTGGTGAAAATTTTAGCTTTCGCAGTGCTTCCAGGCACGAAGGAAAAAGTGATAGTGTTTATCGGGAGTCTTACAGAGTCACCTCAACCACCATGCTCCAGAGCGGCCAATCCCCGTGACCAAGTGTGCGAAGCTGACGACTGGCGAGTACGAGCATGCCAATAAATATAAAAGATAAAAGACAATTGAATTTACGCAGGGACAACAGCGGTAATCCACAACCTGCCATTTTGTCCCTGCGCAGTTTCTATTCTTTACTCTGATTGCATGTTGCACCTCGTGATTCGCCATATTTGCGCATTTGGTCAAGCTGATTGGTCGTAGTGGGGCGTTGTGGTGAAGCCACCCGCGGCGATTTCGTACTGTCGAGTGATGGTTCTTAAATAGGTTGGCGTGGTCACGCGATCACGTTTAAAAGTGAGGGAAAAAATTTGCAAAAAATATCTGATGGCAAAATAAACCCGCGCAAGTGCTGATAGAAATATCAGGCCATGATCTCAAAATCAAGCGACCTTTCCGAACCGATTGTGACTTGCGGTTGCCGAGCGCTTTTTCGCAGACTGTAAAGGTGTACTGGGCTTCTATTCCCGTTATAAAATACACTAGGTAGCCATTACAATGCACGCTTTTCAGACTATTAGCAAGCATTCTCATATAATTAGGCGAAAGCGTTAAGTGGGCCCTTTGTATGGAAAAGGGCAGCGTCCGGTCAGCTACGCACGTCTTCCAGTCAGCTATGTTTCGTAAGCACCATAGACGACGCCTTCTAGTTTATTGTAAGAACTGTAAAGTCAGAGTGCGTACATTCTAAATGCTTGTAGCACTTATTGAAAGAATGCCCCATATCAATTCGAAGTGGCGCACGTGCGTCACGCCATTTAACTTCACCACGTTAATGTGAAGTCTACACATTGGAGCGACGCTACAATGCCATAGGATTAAAACATTGTGTAGCCAGTTGAAGCGAGGCAAATTGGTGAGACAACTTTCGCGACTTTTATATCGAGGATAAGTCCTACCCTAATCATGAGGTCCTGAAAAGTTGCAGCAGTGCTCCTATTCCAACTGGTGTCGAATCGATCACAGATGTTAACATAACACACAGCCAGTCGTGGCGAGGTTATACCTCTAAGCAAATTCGCCCATGCACTCCGTACAGATGGTTGACCAGCTAAGCTGCAACACGCACATCCATTCGCCAACAGCTCGCTGCCCCTCCCGCCTGTTGTAGTAGCTCGCTGCGCGCGCTTTGCTTCGAGAGAGACTCCTTTTTGCTACCTCTAAAGCACCGTTACCACCTTACTGGAGTCGGATAGATGCGAGAGTGTGGCTACTTCATCTATAAACCCAGTTAAATCTCTCTACCTCTCCCTTCGTAACTCCTCTCCAACCTAGTTTTGTTTCGCGCACGCACACGGGGTGGCGGCGGAGGAATTCTCTGGATACACCGAACCAACGGATATTTCTTTGGCCTAGCAAAATCAAGCTTGCATATAAAGCAGACGACTGCTTAAACTCCATGTTAGTCTCGCTTAGCCGTACGAACTGAGCAAGAGTCACTGCGTGCCTGGTAGACATGCGTTCCGCCGAGAAGAAAAAATATCCACGAGTAATTCTCTTGTAGTGTTGTATTCCCAATTTATTTTATTGCACGGAGGGCTGTCCCGTCGTGGTGTGAATAAGTAAATAGTAACAACAAACGCTTCTGAATCCAATCCTTCAGCAAGCCTTTAGTGCGAGGTGATTACCCGCGTTTTCATTCCTCTGGTGACATCAGTTGGTGGGACGGACGTCGTTATATGGAGTTCGTACATAAAATTTACATTTTGGGAATTGACTTCAGGCTTTTTGGTATCGATCACTAGCCTAAAAAGATGTTTCAGACGAGCCATCGATCCGTAAATCATGACGCCGTGCTAGAATGTTGTTTTTAAACCTGTTTTTTCTTCAGGCTGTGCGATTGGATACCTAGTGGATAGTCGATCATGCTCAACCTTGCTTGTCATTTTTACGAGCCATCCACCTGTTGATTTTTTTGCAAGGTTTATTCAAAGCATCCCGCTTAAACAATGCAGAGGCTGCCTGCGAAAACCAAAGCTGCACCTACTCCGTCACACCGATCAAATGTTACGCGCAAATTTCAAGGTGACGCAAAGGACCGAGGAACATCTCGTTTTCCCCTCCACGATAAAGGTACCACCATCAATACGTAACCACAGCACCCTACGATACCTCCTATTCAATTTTCGCTCCAAACTGCATCGACTGCCGGAATGAAGTCTCTTTTTAAAGACACGTTATAAATTTTCCACTCGAGCTCACCCTAGCGCCTTTCTGCGTTCGCGAGCACGTGTTGCGCAAAGTCGCTATCTTATATCGAAGCGCAATGCACAAGGCAAACGATTTTCACATCTCTCCCGGCGACAGACAACGAAATTCAATTCACCACTCGTTTCCCGCCCACAATGTTCTGGAGAACACTAAACGTACTCCAAGGGCGGCACGTTTGGATGGGAGCATAGCGTGTCGCTTTTCGCTTCTGCCCCGACAAGCCATTTACGTCTCGTTCTCGTTTTTTCCAGGCCCTTCACGCGAGAGTCGCCTTATTTGCCGCGCAAACAGACACAGTAGCGCAGCCGAGCGCTACCTTTCACCCTACGGCGCTCGGCAGCAGCAGCGGCTAAGATCAATACGACAAACAGCGCTCTCCTGGGACGAGTCGTAGTGCAAGATGTTTCTGATGAACTCATCGGACCTTCGCTGTTGCGGCATCCGATTCGTTCGCTGTTTACCGTCACAGCGACGTTTCGTTCTTCTTTCGATGCTTCGTATCCTGGCGTTTCCTAGGTAGCTGGAAGAAAGGCGGTGCTCATTTTACTCCCGCGCTATAGCTCCTCTTCAGCCATCATCCGGGCACTACTAGAACTCTTTTTTAACAGCGAAAGTGTTTAGTAGTTCGTTTATTCCGGCCTTTCACAAAACTCCGTATAACAGTATAAAGAAAAGAAATAACCGGCACCGCAGAGTACGAAGCCGTATCTGGTAGATCAACGGAGTTACAGTCAGTCGTCTTACCCACTCGACTGCGACCGTGAATTAGTACCCGAGTAACCTCGCTTTTACCATTAAATGCCTTCTCTCTTTCTAGTACCCGATATTCAGCCGCCTTACGCACTCGGCTGCGACTGTGGCGAGAGGAATCACGCCACCTGTTCGACAAAGAACACGTGATAAGGTACACGTCGCAACTGTGCGCGCCTAGTTTAAGTGTGCGTGTGCCAACCATTCGTTCTGCTTCTTCGATTTCGTCCTTCTTGTCGGTTATAGCAACAAAGATGGAGTAAAGGTCGTTGCGGCAGCGAAGAAAAAGCAAATAAGCTGCGATCATGGATCTTTCGCGTTTCTGTGAGCTTCCTTCATTTTTTTCGACCCTTCGTACACTGGCGTATCCTAGGAAGATGGAAGAAAGACAGTGCTCATTATTCTCCCGCCCTATAGTTTGTCTTCAGGCATCGTCCGGGCACTAATCGAGCTTTTTTTAAAGCGAAGCTGTCAATGGCTTGTATCCCGCAGATCATATGCGGCGGCACAGCGAGCCTAGACGAACGATGTTCAGCGTATAGAAAAGAATTCATAACATAAAAAAAGTAGCCGGGCCTCCATATCTTGATATGACGGCTTATATTGCCTCAGCAAAATGGTTTTCTCAGCTTTGCTCTTGTGCTTAAAGGCGAAGACGACTTTAAAAGGATCGATGTAAGCTTGGTTTTCGGTTAGATGGCTTTCCCACATGGCGGCGTGCACAGTGCAGCATGAACATCTACGGAGGCGGGAGGTTTAAGCCCCACACTATAGTTCTCTCCACCTGTACCGTCTCTATACCGAGTCCTGTATAGTTCTTCTCACGCGCAGCGTCTCCCCCCCCCCCCCCCCCCCCTTACACTTTGCACAATGCGGCGCGCTCTTCGGCGGTCACCTGTGCCGCAGATGCGGCGCACCAGAGGCGTCATGGTCACTACCAACCAATCGCGTGTGCCCTTAGTCCGTGGCGTTATTGCCTATCACCGCCATCAGCTTTTAACTCGTGTTACCGCATCCGCAACTGAACTGGAGCATATCAGTCGTGTCCACGACAGTCCCGCTACTCTAGTATTAATCATTCAACTGCGCTTGAGAGTTGTCTCTACAACTTGCTGTAGCGGTGTGACCGACTTACCGGGACTGACCCTATCTATCCTCCCTGAATGCCTGCAGTGTAAACTGCGCCTACGGAGTGACACTGACTAACAAAACTGTGGGTACTTTGTAAGTAAGGACTATAGATAGCAACTGTTGTTTTTGATAAACTTTGCTGAACCCACTGTGCAAATTATGACCTTTCCCTGCTTAGCCCCCCTCCCGAATCCCTACTACCGTATAGGGCCTTATGGACTCTTGTTTTTATAAAGTGTAGCACTCACTCGCTCGCTCGCTCACTCAACCACTATCTCACCACTCACTCACTCACTCACTCACTACTTCACTCACTCACTCACTCACTCACTCACTCACTCACTCACTCACTCACTCACTCACTCACTCACTCACTCACTCACTCACTCACTCACTCACTCACTCACTTTTGGCGAGGCTTTCTAACAATAGGAAATGTAGTCGAACCCACTGAACCTTGTCCAGATTTCCTCACCATTCTTCCTAGAAATGTAAAATGACATTGTGGAAAGCACGGCGCAAATATGAAGGTTAAATATGCCAGCTGTATGGCACCTGCGAGCATGACGCAAACTACGTGAAATGCAAAAAAAAAAACGTGGCCCCGCAAAACGAAAGCATTATTCTCCATAGTTCCGGCAATCTGTCAGCTTTGAGGCAGCAGGTTTATTCGCAACGCCTTACCTCGTGGCTGTTGTATTTATCCGTAAATCAATTCGAATGCTAATTGTTAGAGCCGTTCCAGTGGTCTAACGTCCACTGCTAACGCACATGGATGAGGTGAAACTTTCCCACTTCGGACACCCTATAGCGAGTGACTAAAGAATTGGCCGTCTTTTTTACGAGCGAAAAATTTCTGCGCCTTAATACCTATTCCCTTTTACGGTTTACGAGAGGCAAATTTACAAAAAACTGAAAAAAAAACACACAAAAGTATCTAAACAGTAACAACCATCGTCTGTTCGTTTCAAAAGGCTTTACGAACCCGCGTTTTGTCTTGTAAATCCGTCCCGCACTTTAGTCGTGCTCCCTATTCAATGGCGTCTTTCGAAATGAAGTCTTTTTTGCTGTCGAACACTGAATACTGACCAAATTCTTGCAGCCGCGTTGACAAGAAATGTTTTCGTCAGCCTCAATAGCCGTTTTCCGCTACTCGAAGGGAAATTAGTAAAACGAAGTCTTCTATCACGAAAACGCCGTTTCAATCAGTGTTTTTTATACCTCTGTTTTCTTTCTCACTTTTTTCTAGAAGCGTTTTTACTTTCTGTTATCCTAAAAGGTCTATCGCGTACTAGCCGTCCAACGTTCTCCCGAGAGCTTTCGCTTGAGGGAAATATCCGCGTTTTTAGACATTTGGTCGTCATTGAAGAAGAGACTACGTCTTCCTTTTCAAAATCCGGTTTGCTGTCGACCATTGTAATCCTCCTCCTTCTTGGAGTGCATGAAAAAGAAGAAGCCATATATAATATATATATATATATATATATATATTATATCTA
The DNA here is from genome assembly GCA_013339765.2 of Haemaphysalis longicornis. NCBI lineage: Eukaryota > Metazoa > Arthropoda > Arachnida > Ixodida > Ixodidae > Haemaphysalis > Haemaphysalis longicornis. Next base: position 28,780,570 of record CM023457.1, read on the forward strand.
TATAGATATTATATATATATCTAGATATTATATTCTAGGGTGGGCTTTCATTCACAATCGCCTTTTTGCGTATGAAGAGGCTTCGTCCCCCGCTAACGAGCTAGGAGGCCTTGAAAAGGTCGGGCCGTCTTCGCCGTCGTGCAAACACCTACGGGTCGGCTGAATAAATCTGTAAGGAGTATAACCCGCCTAAAGGTAATCCCATTATAGTGAACCTCCGTTATAATGACATAAATGTCGGCTCCTTATGTGACCGTGTTATCACTACGGTTTGATTTAGCGTGCTATAGTGAACTCGTTGAGACCTCGGAACATTATTTAATAAAGACATGTACCCTGCTATAGTCAACTCGTCGAGGCCGCGGAACATTAATGACGACATGTGGTACCATCCAAAACGTTCTAACCTCAAATCGTTTACTGTAATACAAGCAATTTGTAGAAAAAACAATGTGGTACCATTTAAACTATCTTTTTCGAAGATGAATTGTTGATATTTCTTCTAGTATGTCGTGAATGGCTACAAATGTGGTAGTAATATCTTACGTAACTTCTTTGAAAAATCCTAGCTTAATGTTCGCTGCAAAAGGGCTATACGATTGTTTTCCTATTATTCCCTGGATATGGCGTGTACCACACGTGACTCTTCTGCCCCATTTTAGTCAGCCATCAAAATTTTGCACGGCACATATATCTACACGATTAATTCTTTACTGTTGGGTTATGGGGGATTTGCAAAATAAATGAGTTCGGTGTAAAGCTTTCGTATACTACAGTGGCTCACTAAAAGGGTTTAACTTCAAATTGAGGGACGACTCATCGTGCAATGGAACGAGTAAATGACTAGGTGTAACATTAAGGGACAAGAGGAAGAGCAGAAGCAGGTCAGGGAACAAACCGCGTGTTGAAGGACATTATTAGTAGAAATGAAGAAGCAGTGGGCGTGGGCAGGTCATATAATGCGAAGGAAAGATAACCGTTGGTCATTAAGAGTAACAGAGTGAATCCCTATAGGGAGGACAAGCACGTCAGTGGGCGGCAGCAGGTTAAATGGGCAGATGAGATCAGGAGTTGCTGGGTACAAATTGATCGCAGTTAGCACAGGACCGGGATAATTGGAGAATCTATGGGAGAGGCCTTCTCCCTGCAGCGGCGCATAGAGGATGATGATGATGATGATGATGATATGGGATTCTACAGTTTTTTTATTGATTTAGGAGGAGATGTTAAGATATATTTGGGCTACAGAAAACTCGCGTGTAGTAAAAACCACGATCTTTGTAACAGAAATTTATAGCACACAACCCGAACGAAAGAGTGCTCCCACTGAATTTCATTATATTCGTTTTGGTTTTTTCCTTCTTCCTCTTTATGACTCCGTGGTGTCATCGTGCCGTCGTTGTAGACCATATACGGCTCTCCTTAAGGAAACCGTGGTAGCCTGCGAGAAATAACAAGGTCGCATGGGACGCACCGGTTTCATCTGCGCCCTTACCGTGCTCCGAAGCCCTTACTCCAGCGGCCACGCATGGAGAAGAAGAAAAAAAGAAGAGTGGGCGTAAGCTCAGCCCTTGCGGGCTACCCTTATCTCGAATAGCAGCAAGCTTTTTTCCCCGTCTCAAATGCATAATAGGGGAATGCCTCCTCCGTGTGTATCATTACTCTGTGTTTCGCCAGTGTAGTGCACCCCAGCAGCGAAGCGGAAATAACCTGTCGTGGTATACCGTATTTACCTTCCTGCGTTGCCCCGGGGGACGAGCGGCTGATCACGTTAACTCGGCGCGTATAGGTTTCGAAAGCAAGCGCAAGTATACCCTTCTTTATTAGACTGCGCCTAAGGCGATGGGGCTCCATTGTTCCTGATTCCGTGCGTCCTGCCCAATCAAGAGGAAACATGCGCCACCTGCCCTTCCCGCTCGAATTGCTTTGAAGAGCCTTTTTCGGGGTTGCCCGAGGGAAGACGACCGGGGTGATGGTCGTTAGATGCTGTTCCTTCCAAGCCTTCCTGGAGGTTGATGGTTCCTGCCTGACGGGCCTCGGCATTGATCCGTGATCATACGAGTAAACAAACGCCTTCTCCCCAAATGTATTGCACGACACGGGAATCACATTGGATGAATTAGGAAAACCTTGCACTTACCGCAACGGCTCTAGCGACCTCCCGTTTTAAAGGCACTGACAGATGCGCAGCAAGAAGTGTCCAATAAACCATTAGAGACTTTCAGGCGCGTACTATATGAAATTATGCAGCATTCCCAGAAATTAAATCAGGCTCGCGGTTGTCTTTTATTTGGGCGTGACAGCGCGGAAAATTTCATAATGCTCGCTACTCACTCAAAGCACACGTAAGGGAGGCTCGTTACCTGACAACTGATAGGAACGTTCCAATTCCCCGACCTAATCATAGCGCAGTTCTGTTTACAACGATTCCACGCCGCCGTGTAACAGGTTTGAGGGTGTTATTTTCCCACTCAGAGTAATTAATCGTCTTCATCCTCATCACCATCACTGGAGGAACTCTTCCATATTCCTCCAGCCATTACTGTCTCGCGATGCCGTAGTCCAGTCTTTGTTCCCCAATTGTCTTAATCCATCCCTCCGTCGAGTCAATGATATTTTCCCACTTTAGTCCGACCCCTCAGTAACCACTCTTACCCTGACGGTCCACCAGTTGTCGATTCTACGCATCGTATGCCCAGCCCAAGTGCACTTGTTCCTCCTAACTCGAGCCATGACGTCATCCACACGAGTTTGTACTCTGATATGGGATGCTCGTTTGCTATCCTATAGCATTACTCCTATCACATGTTTATGTTTATGACTCCTTGGGCTTATCCAATTTTTCCTTCTCACAGCTATTTTAATATATAACGAAGTTCCGAATATGGTCGAGTGACGTTTTGTTTCATCCTCCATTCGAGAGATGGCGCTTAAGAGCCTTTATTTCCCTTTCATACTGTATCCTGCTAACTCCAGGACCTTTAGAGCTGGAGGTTTGCTTTATTAACATCAGCAAACACGGTACAGACGTGAGTGTTTCCTCGAAGCCGCAATCATTTCGGTCGGGGAAAAGTTGACAAGAAAGAATGGAGGGGAAACCGAGGCCAACACACAAGCAATGACGTGATCGACAATTTCCGTCCATTTAGCCTCCGCGCGCGGTTGGGCTAGCAATAACTCGTCGGCGTCGACATTGAAGGATTAATTATTGAACGTATGCCCGGAAGTGGAGCCGTTCGTAAGCTAAAAAAGGAAAGACCATGCTCTGTATTTGGCGAGGAGCTGAACGACAAAATCGGATCACCACGTATACTTGGACTACGTTTGGCGCCCCGCGTTCCCCCAGTCTGTCGATCGGTGAAACGAAGTCTCAGAAAAAACAATATAATACTTTATTTGCTAGACGTATCAATCTTTCCACACCAGGGAGCGTGTAGGGATAATGCGTTTCGCCATAGATCCCAATCAGATCCCGGAACGTTGTCAACTGGTCGTTACGCAAGATGGCGTTTAAGTTGTTAGCTTAAACAGCCTGTCCCGGCCTTTGTGGCTGTTTTGAGTGGCGCCGCGGACATTTGTTTGCTTTCCAATTACGCGCTAAACCCCTAACATGCAATGCATCCTAGCAACCGCGAGGTTTACAGAAACGGACGGCGCGCAGCCATTACTTCGCAACGAAGGTAACTACGGTAGCGCAGTGCTCATTTAATCGTACTGATTTCAAATTACGCGCTCATTTCCCATCGTGCACTGCGTCCTAGCAACCGTGACGCCCATAGCGACGGGCAAAAGCTGTTACGTCACTTACCGGAACGTTAGACCAATTTGGTCCTCTCCCCTCAACTATCATCGTTTCACTCTCCACATTAGCTCATTTCAATTTCTACCAAGAAAGAGAAAAGCACCGCCGCCATGAAATTACTCGTCGAGTAGCCTATGGACGTTCCACGCTAAAATTGAATGCTTGAACTATGTCAAATAAATTAGCACGAGCGCTGCTGTACTCCGAGATGTTATTCCATATAGTCGGGTAGGATTTAAGAACAACAGAGGTTGCCCCTGGGCCTCATCGCCGCAGCCGGATGCTCCTCCGCGCGGCTCAAGGAGTGCGTTACTGAGAGTATCTTGAACGTGACACGTTGTTGTGTTCATGATTTTTTTACTTGATCTGCATATAAATTACTTCAGCAATGACGAAATCACTAGGTGAGAAAAAGCAGACGATGTCATGCATTGAGCGCAATCTTTTTTTTTTTTTTCAAATTTTCAAAACGTGCACGTTGACGTCACGGGCCCGTCGCTTTGGCTGAGTGATACACTACATAAGCTATAGTGGTTCTTAACTTGTACCCCTCTATACGGTTTCTTTTCCTACTCGACTTATTTACATTTCCCCAGCGCCATCGACAGTCGAAGAGACGTCGCCATTACACGTTTCCTTCAAACTTCCAAATGGCCGCCTCGGGAAAGGAATAGCGAACCCTTTCCATGCATGCAACCGCAGGTAAATCTCTGGTACAAAAGATTTCTTCTGTTGTTTAGAGTCGGTTAGCCTCTCATGCGCTCCGTGCAGCTCTGCACTGAACTTCGATCGAGACGATAGTGATGACACAGTTTCGTTATTTTCGTCATCTTTTTACCGCCTTCCGCCAAGATGGAACGACCCACAGAAAAATGGTTTCCGGGTCGGCGCTAAAAGGCGCGGACACTCGGTTTTTCCACTTCGTCTTCGCATGTTATAAATTTGCTTAGTTTGATATTTTGGGGGTGTGAGACGGTTCTTTAGAAAAGGAAGTTTCCGATAGCGTGCCACAGTCTTCACGCGCGCCATGTTCTTGGTGTGAAAACAGTCAGAGAAAAATAAAGGACAACAGTAGAAAGCAAGAGCTCCGTTACGACGTCTTAAAGAAACTCCAATCGATAACGTCCACGTGAATGACAAATGACCTCACCAGGGAAGAAGGGTAGGTATATGCAACAAAGTGCCCGCTCAAGAACAAGGGTGTGGTACTATCCTGAAACAATATAATGTCTAAAAAACACTATGGAATGGTGGATACAAGTACACGGTACATGTAGGCCCCTAATAAATGAGACGATATAAAAAAAATCCCCTCATGCCGTCTGCGAACTTACTAATCATGCTGCCTCGGCACAATAGAAGCACCGCCTAGAAGTAATACAACCTAAAAAAACAATCAAGTAAAACTGGTAAAAGCCGAAGCAGAGACCTGGTAGTGCTTTGAAACGTATAGAGGCCTGTGAGCCGCGGCGAAGCTATCATATCCGCCAAACAGACGACGGGGATGGCGTAAAAGTTAGGCAAGGACGTAAAAAAAAAGCTAGAAACAATGATACTTAGCTGTAATAATAATCAAATCAAACCAGAACAAAACATAGTAAGCGTGTTCGGAAATCTGAGAGGGGGGAGATTTTAAAGCGAAAGCTTTCTTGTGGGATGATGGCGTTCTGTCAAAAAACTAATAGATTTCCCCTATGTCCGGTTGGTCGTCCGAAAACCTCTGATAACCTCTTTTGAGACATGGTGTGCATGAGACCGAGCTTCTATTATGTCAAAAGGGCTACTTCAAAATGGCGAAAAAGTTATAACTTCTAGATACCAAGACAATTCATCGATCATGAAGAAGTAGTACACTAGTACACCTTTATCTCATAAACCACGCATCGGTATGCATTTGTATCGTTCGCATATGCGTTAACTTTCTGCGTGGAAAAATTGCCGCAAGGGTCTGTCCTTCGTTTGCGATTTGGGTCTTTCAAGGTATAACGATTGTATGGACCGCACTTTCGGGGAAGGATGGACGAACGTTTAGGGAAGGTTTCGACGCACGTTTGACTCATTTTTGATGTTGAAAAGCTTTCGCGCTTTCCTCAGCTTTCTTGGGAAGGGATATTAGTTTCGTTTTTCTAATACGGTGACGTTTTGCACCGAGGATACACGTATTCTATGAAAAGTGCAGTATTTGAGTGCTACGGATAAAAGACCAGCTGGGGATATTCATCGCGTGCCGAAATCTCGACACGCGGACTTTCAAACACGATAGCGGTATTGAGCACATTCTTTGATTTTTTCTTGGCTGCTAGCCATCCACTATCAGCCGTGCTCGTGAAGCGTTGGCGGAAATACGTCATTGCTCCTTTCGCGCTTTATGATACTACGGCCGAGTGGAGATTAGTCCTTTTTTTCTTGATCCAGGGTCAAACTCCGCTATAGTTCATTAGTCCATAAAAATGCTCGACATGGTTTAGCGTCAAGGCGGAAGCCCGATCTCACAATCGCCAAAATAGAAAAAAAAAAATATTTAACCAATCGCCCACATTATACAGTCAAAGCGAACTGCAATATGCACCGCGATTAGTTCGATACGCGTGCCAAACGAACCAAGTACAGTAGCCAAACCATACCAAAATATTCCATATTTATAAAGCTACTTTCCGCCTGCCCACGTTGCAAAAAAAATTTTTTTTTCTTGGCTGCTAGCCATCCACTACCAGCCGTGCTCATGAAGCGTTGGCGGAAATACGTCATTGCTGCCACACCGAAGCTAGGACTGAGGGCAGCCAGATGCAACGGTTCGCCTGCCAAACATTTCGAATCTGGCGCAGTGGCATGACCTCTTTTATGTCATTTCAAAGGAAAGGGCGGAGGAATGATACGTACGGCCGTCTGGACGAGTGGAGAGAGATGGCCAAGCAAACTCATCAAGCAGCAGCAGCGACGACGACGACGATTTGACATTGCATGAGTCTTCGTTCCAGGGTCACCCCGCCGGAGCAGCGACCGAAGGTAGAGTCGTATCTTGGAAAAGACTGCTGTTATCGCTCATATCATAAAAAACCACCGGCACGTACATGGAACATCAAAAAACCCGATCTCACAATCGCCAAAATAGAAAAAAAATCAATCCGCCCAATTTCACATAAACTCTTGACGACCACGCCCTCCCCCTCTTTTACGACAGAACAAGAAAATGTTTCATCGAGGAAGTACCACAAACGTGCCAGTACCGAAGAAAACCAAAGGACCATTCTCCAGCAGGGTGGCATATAAGGCAGCCATAAACCTAGCAATTCTTACCGTGAGACATACATCATAGCAACTGGTAGGCACCAAGTTCACCGTAACAGAATGGATAGCCAGAGACGAGTTAAAAATAATTTGAAGGACATTGACTTGATGGCGGCCAATCCACATCTCAATCGCCGCTCCGAGAAATTGCATTTGGAGGCAAAGAATGTACTCTGGCAGGCGCCCAGAGTTCGACAGGATGTGAACGTGAAGGTCAGCGGGGGGCCTTCGATCCTGCAAATTGTATCCGGGTTTGTTATAGCCGATGTTGACTGTAAAACGCATAACCAAGCAAATATCAATAACGACAGAACAAGAAACGATAAGACTTGCAGCCACTAATCATGATCCAGATATCGCAAAGCCTACACTGCCACAAACGTGCCCGTAGCGAAGAAAACCAAAGAAACACCATCAGCAGGGGGGCGTATAAGGCAGCCATAAACATACCCTTAAGACACACTAGCAACGGGTGGGCAGCAGGGTAACAGAAAGAATAGCCAGACACGAGTTAAAAAAGGATGGGAAGGACATTGACTTGATGGAGGGACTAAATTGAAGATTCCGAAGCGGCTGGGAAAGCAGCGGAGGATACAAAAGGTCAGCGGCACCAACAGATGACCTACGGTTAAAAAGCCATAAAATAAGGTCTTTATAACGCCTGTGAAAAAATCAAGGAAACCACTCTCCGAGCACCAAGTGAGCGGCTGGAAAACTTAAAAACATGTATGAAACACATGCTCCCCCTTCCCGATACCTGGCCGCTCGATCCAGCCGTAGGCAGCTTCGCTGTCAAAAGAACATTAATAAAAACCTGAAACCTGAACCTCCCCAGCATGTAATCCATGAACTTGGCTTTGCTGAACATGGATGCCGGGAGCGCTGCATTGATGTGCTGAACGGGCTAAGTTCTGCGAAGTACGTACAGGATGCATTGAGCCAGCTACTGGCTGGAAGAGGAAGACACCGCGCACGCTTGCTCCTGCGTTCAAGCCTATCACTCGGATTTAGTTCGTCGCCGCACAAAACGAAACATCCCCCAACCTTATTCGTTGGTTGTACCAGGGCTTTCCCTTTCACTACAATTTATATCCCCCCCTTCAGCAAGACGGAGAGACAGAGAGGCAGAAAGAGAGGGAGAGTAGGGTTATTTTGAGTTGATATTACTACTATTGGTTTGGCTCTTTAATGAAAGGTCCTGAAAAGCCCTTTCAGCGCTTTCGACTCGTAGCAATGATGGCGAGGAAAACTTCGGTGAAATGATTTCTCATCAGTAACCCCAGCTTGCCTGTACTAGCGGCTTGCCTTTATTTGTGGTGCTTTTCCGTTCTTCGCTTTCGTTTTGTTGAGTTAAATTAGGCAGAATTTCTCTGAAGCACATATGATGTCTAGCAGCGGCAAGATGGGCGCGGTTCTACATCGTTGCTATTTCCACGTTCTTATCAAAATGTGTCGAAACTTCAATTATAAAAGGTCCATACTGGCGGTATTTATCCGTCGTCTGAAAAAGAACATTTTTTTGAGGTTATAACGTTAGTGCCGAACTCTCGGCCAAACTTTCGCCAGTCAAACTTCAATGTCGCCTAAAAAATGAACGTGCTGGAATTCTTTTAACCCCGAATGCTAAGTCGTGTAATTCCTGCCCAAAATAATCCGTTCGCCCGAATTTAAGCATAATGAAATTCTTTACGGAGCGACTCGTGGGTTTTGGTTTTGCCACATGGACATAAGACACGCATGCCAAGAGCCGGTGTTGGACATTATCGCTTGCTTTTCTGTTTCAGAAAATGTTTGCGTTACTCTCAACAAACAATATATTGCTTTCAGCAGGCCGGAATTTATAGGTTACGTTACGCATAGCCAGTCGTCAGTGAAAGTAGTTCATTTGGGTGCGCGCGCGCGTGTGTTTGTGAGTATGCGGGCGCGCACGTGTGAGTCGAGAAAGAGAAAAAGACAGCGCGCATTGCTCGTCATTCAGGCCTGCCTCATATCGTGTAGTTCGCAACAATGCTGTTTGATGCTCCACTTGATGCGCGTCGATCGATATGCCTTCCCCATATCCCTCCTTCAGCATCGCTCTTTCCCGGCTGCCAGCCACGCCAAAAACAGGGGGAAGGGAGACTTCAGGGTAATGAGGGCGTGCATGCAGGCGGCTGAAACCGCCACCGCAAACTCACAAGGCCTCATGCCTTCCATTCCAACCAGTCCAATCGTCGTTGACAGGTCTGTTATCACCTCGTTTTTCCGACAGCACCTTCCATTACGTCATGAGCGGTGAAGTAGCGTCACTCGCGTCATTTCCTCGCGCTCACAAGCGGCTTCAAGACCTTCTCGGGGATTCGTCGCTGTAGCGACACAATTGCTCGTCCAGCAGAGCCGTCGACCGCTTCTCGTAATGACGACATCGGCGGCCACCACGTCGGGATGTGGCGACGTAGAAGGGTCGAGGATGTCGAGAGAACAGGGGAAGACCCGGGATGGGATGGAGACCGCGGTGAGGTCGTTACGCATACAGCGACCGACACGCGCGCCTTTCCGCCCACGAGGAAATTTGGGCACTCCTCTTTCGCGGGGGATGGCACGTTTGTATGGGCACGTTGGTTGGGAAGGGCCATAAAGGTACCGATATTGCGGAGCCGGCGAAGGGGAATGAGACTGCGTAAACATATATAAGGGAGATGAAAACCGGAAAGAGCGAAAATGAGTATAGCGAGGAGAACGTGATGCGCTACTCAGTGCGCTCGTAGGCAAGCACCTTCGCGTAGATCGCTGCGTTGTAATTTACAAGCTCAATGCATTTCATTTCATATTTTCGATCAAGACACTTGGAAAGCACAGACACACACACATTATATATATATATATATATATATATATATATATATATATATATATATATATATAATAGAATATAGTTTTTTATCTTCAAATATTGTATACATCACGACTACAGTCCTAATTGCCAGTGCTATTCGGCTACTTGAAGGTGCTTCATAGCGCCGAATGTGGTGATTCTCATTTTTGTATGATACCGGAATAAAGAAAACAAAGTCGAGAAAAAAACGGCGTGATGGGAAGCGGGAATCGAACCCACGGCCTCTGCCCAACGCGTGAGGTGCGCCACCAACTGCGCAACCCCGGCGGCGGATTCAGCGGAGGCTTATATTTAGGGAGGTTCAGAGACCGGTCAACTAGCGCCGCCCCTCGACAGCCGCGGAAGACGCGGAGCGTCTTTCGTTATCCAAGCGGCTCGTGAACCATGGTCTAATGTCGGGGTAAGACAATGGCATTTGCGGGCTGCTGGAGCCGAAACCCTCGTAATGCATTGCGCAGAACAGAATTTTATATATATATATCAATATATATATATATATATTATATATATATATATATATATATATATATATATATATATATATATATATATATATAGATAGAGAAAGAAAACTTTGAACAAGGTAAAAGCACGATTGTTGCCAACGTTTCAGCAAAGAGACTTGCTTTCGTCAGGGCAATATCTCGCCTGGCTGGTGGCACGCCTTTATATAAGGGAGCGTGCCAGCCAGGCGAGAGATTGCCCTGACGAAAGCAAGTCTCTTTGCTGAAACGTTGGCAACAATCGGGCTTTTACCTTGTTCAAAGTTTTCTTTTCTTGTGTTCTCTACCATCTTCAAAAGTTCAACTGCTCCCTATATTCTATATATAGATATATAATATATATATTGCAATTGCAAAATATCATGGATCCTACAGAGTTGTCAAGCAAACTTCACCAGTAAATTACCTAATCGAACCGGTTGCGCCCGCGCCGACCGTCGACACCGTGGACGCGAGATAGTTCACGCCAACCGGCTGAAAGTGTATTACGATCCTGTGGTCTCCTCGTCACCTTGAGTCGCCAGGATGGCTCCTTTTCCACCGGGGGCGAATATTGTAGCGTTGATTATGGACGCGATAGATGTAATTGTCAAGCCGTTCATGCAAGGACAATTCCCGTTGGGGATATTCGGCTTGGTGCACGCCCGACGACGAGGAGGCAGAGGCATCGCTTGGCGCACGGGCCGATCGAGTATCGCGTTGGACATAGCTTGCCAAGCACGAAGAACCTCGGCTTCTCCGCAGCTCTAACTGCTCGTTAGTGGTCCAATAACCAGCTTCAATCTATATATAGACATATATATTATTTATATATAATATATATTATTATATATATATATATAGAAAAACAGATAGATAGATAGATAGATAGGCAACTTGGAAGGCCAGCAAACAGTGGAGGAAATAGCAAACAGATTAGTAACTTTGTTCAAAAGCCCGCACCTTCACCCCAGTGCGCGTTTTTATCCCCCCAATTTCATCTCTGAATCATTGTATCATTATACCACCACCTTTTGTCGGACAACTAATACGGATAAGACACATAAGTTGAGTTCTCTAAGTCGTTCGTCCTGGCGGGTCATAAGAGCGACCGTTTCTTATCGACGAATAATTTCGGAAGATATTTCTGGAGCCACGCATACATCGCACCTGGTTATAAGCAAAATCGATGCGCGTGGCATAACTGAAGACAAAAAGAAAGGAGGCGCATCGGAGCCACGGGCACTGACCAAGGGTAACGATGAGTCACGGCCTTCGAACGGCGGCGACGGCGGCGGACACACAAAAAGACTACCTCCTCGGATGGCGCCTCGACGGCGTCTAGGGTCAGCTCCGGCCAGCGCACTTCCGGCGCTGTAGCTGACCTTTCTTCCGCTTTTTCTCCCGCGCGTTTCTGCTCCCCGGCTGTTTCGCCCGTTCCACCCTTGAAACCGAAGTAGACAAACAAAAAACAGCGATAGCTTTAACCAAACTTCCTCTCGTAGTCTCCGCGAGAGAGAAAGAGAGAGAACACGGCGCGAGGTCGCGGTCGCGGAATTAGGTTTGTTTGCATTTCGGGACACGGGGCAGAGAGGGACTCCGGGGAACGTTCCTCGCGAAAGTGCGGGCAAAGGCATTTTTTTTTTCGCACCGTTCCGCATTTTTTAGGCCGGACGTGAGAGGGCCCGCCCTTCGGCACCGAGCGCTGTGGGAACGGACGTTCGCTCTCTCGGGAAAATAACGGACGCCGGTGCAGATGGCCGTATTAGAGCGCCCTCGTGTGCGGCTACGATTTGAAAGGTAAAACGGAACGCGCTGCTTTTTTTTTCGACTCTATGGACGAGGGCGGTGTACGTTTGCCAAATTCCACGGCGATTCTTAAGTGCAGGACTTCGTTCGCAAAGTTGCGGAGGAGGGATTTTCGCAGTGAGGAAGGTGCTGCACCTCTCTGAGTGGGGATGCATTATGTTTTCTACATGACACTCGTGTACAATAAATTACCAATGCGACATTAGGCCAAAATAATTGAGAACGCGTTTGGGCTTCTGCTGGCCCGCATTACCAAATAAGGTTCAAATGTGAAACGCTGTAGCACCCACACCCTGTAACTGCCTTGAGTTCTCGCTCTGCCACCCTCTCACTTCTCTCTCAATCCCTCTGTCTGTCTGTCTGTCTGTCTGTCTGTCTGTCTGTCTGTCTGTCTGTCTGTCTGTCTGTCTGTCTGTCTGTCCTGTCTGTCTGTCTGTCTGTCTGTCTCTCTCTCTCTCTCTTGTGATTATCAGCGCTTGGGGACGCAATATAGGCAGGACACAAAAGCTCTAACAAGCCCACCCTTTATGGACAGAAAAAAGACACTCCTCGCTTACACCATGACGTCATCATTGGTGACCATTAGGCCCGGGAAGACGTCAAGGGGTGGCTCGATGACTCAAAACTCACTTTCGGAGCCCAGGACCGGTTTTTCTCGCATTGTGACGTATTGATTCAGCTGTGTTTTTATCAATTCATTGGCGAGTGGCGTATTTAGCGGCTTCTTGTTTCTTTAACGCCCAGAATACTGCCAGAAACATGCGTCGACCTAAACTTCTCAGACGGCGTAGTGTGGTTGTCGTACTTGCAAACTGAAATTGGTTGATCTCGGCACCTACGCTCTCTCGGCTATACCCCAAAAGGATGCCATGCATCCTGGCATGAAGTTTTTTGTTTTGGAAGTTTCGTAATTTATTTCCTAAGTGGTCATCACCATCATCATCATCATCATCATCATCATCACCGTCCTATCTAAGCTCACTGCAGGGCAAAGGCCTCTCCAAATAATCTCTAATTACCCCGCTCCTGTGCTAACTGCGACCAATTTACCCCGCAAACTTCTTGATCTCATCTGCCCATCTAACTTTCTGCCGCCCCCTGCCCTGCTTGCCTTCTCTAGGGATCCACTCCGTTACCCTTAATGACCAACGGTTGTCTTGCCTTCGCATTACGTAGCCCGCCCACGTCCATTTCTTCTTCCTAATTCCTACTAATATGTCCTTAACACGCGTTTGTTTCCTGATCCACTTCGCTCTCTTCTTGTCCCTTAATGTTACACCTATCATCTTCCGTTCCATTGCTGGCTGAGTTGTCCTCAATGTAAGTTGGACCTTCGCAGTGTGTTTCGAAGTTTCTGCCCCGTAGGTTAGTTCCGGTAAGATGCAGCGGTCAGAAACTTTCTTCTTCAGGGACAATGGTAGGCTGCCATTCATTATCTGAGAATGCCTGCCGAATGCACTCCACCCCATTCTTATACTTTAATTATCTCTGCCACATGGTTGGGATCCGGGGTCACAACTTGGCCTAAGTAGGAGTCTTCGCTTACCACTTCCACTGCCTCGCCACCTATCTCAAACCGCTGTGCTCTCCCGAGGTTATTGATCATTACTTTGGTTTTCTGCATATAAATTTTCAGGCCCACGGTTCTACTATGTTTATCCAGTGTGGAAAACATGCTTTGCAATTCGTACCCACGAGTCACTTAGCGAGGCAACGTCATCAGCAAATCTGAGGTTACTGAGGTATTCTCCATTAACCCTTACTCGCACCTGTTCCCAATCCAACGTTCTGAATACTTGTAAAAATGCTGTGAATAACATTGGAGGAATTGTGTCTCCTTGTCTGACACCCTTCCTTATAGGTATTTTACTGCTCTCCCTATGGAGGATGATGGCAGCTGTAGACCCATTGTAGGTATCCTCTAGTATTCCTACATAATGCTCATCTACCCCCTGGTTCCGTAATACCTGAATGACTGGTGAGGTTTCGATCGAGTCAAATGCTTTCTCATATTCTATGAAGGCTATATAGAGGGGTTTAGTATACTCATTGCACTTCTCTATCACCTGATTGATCGTGTGAATATGGTGCATTGTAGAATAGCCTTTACGGAACCCTGCTTGTTCTTTATTTTGACTGAAATCTACGGTTGCAGAAATTCTGTTAGCGATTGCCTTTGTAAGTACCTTGTAGACGACTGATAGTCAGCTGATCGGCCGGTAATTTTTTCAAATCCTTCATGTCACCTTTATTATAGATTAGGATGATGTTCCCGTTCTTCCAAGATTCCGGTACACTCGCGGTCATTAGTCATTGCGTGTGCAAGTTTGCCAGTTTTACTAGAACAATTTGCCCGCCATCATTTAAGAAGTCTGCTGTTATCTGATCTTCACCAGGTGCTTTGCCCCCTTTCATTTCTTTCAAAGCCTTCCTTACTTCTTCTGTCGTTACTGGTGGGATTTCTATCTCCTCTGAACTACTTTCTCGTTCGGCATTATCCTGGATGTCCTGGCTACTGTGCAGATCTCAATAGAACTCCTCGGCTACTCTGACTATTTTATCCCTATTTGTGAGAACATTGCCTTGCTTGTCTTTAAGTGCATACATGTGATTCTTCCCCACGCCTAGACGCCTCTTTACTGCTTTCAGGCTGCCTCCGTTCTTTACAGCGTACTCGATCCTCTCTATATTATACTTTCGTATGTCCGCTGTCTTACGCCTATTGATTAACTTCGAAAGCTCCGCTAGTTCTATTCTGTCAGATGGGGGGGAGATCGTCGTGGTTTGCTGTTTTCTAATTAGATCTTTCGTTTCCCGGGAAAGTTTCCCAGTATCCTGTGTAGCCATCGTGCCCCCGACTTCTACTGCACACTCAGTGATATAGTGTGAAAGATTTCCGCTGGCTTCCTGTATCTGTAAGCTCTGCTTCCTTGGCAAGAGCTGAATATCGGTTCTGCAGCGCGACCCTCAATTCTTCAACTTTACGTCTTACTGTTAGCTCATTAATCGGTTTCTTCCGTACTAGCTTTTTGCGGTCCCTCCTCAAACCTAGCCTAATTCGAGCAGCGGTGGCGTAGAGGTAGAGCATCCGCTTTGCGTGCAGAAGGACCATGGTTCGAATCCCGGTGCCGGACAATTCCCACCGGATAACCAAAAATCCGCGTGGTGTGATGGAATTCCAGAATGAGGCTTGCTGTGCGGCCTGACCCCGGCGACCATCGCCGGTAACGCACTTCCTCTCCAGAGCAGGATTGGCCACCCTGGTGTAGTAATGGCCACAACCTCCCATGAATACGCCAATTGACCCGAACTGGTCGCTACCCATTAAATCGTTGGCGGCCAAAAGGCGGCATGCGTTAATTTGCGTTTACCCGCAATAGCATTATATCACGCAAATTGTGTAGCATCAATACCACTGACTGGTTCACTCATTACTCTAGTGGTTAGCCCGTGAATTAGCCCGTGCGCTGGGGTAAGGCCTGTAGGAAAAAAAGCTCCTGCCTTGTTATGTTCGTTGGCGAGAACAAAGCATGCGATTACTTCAAGGCAAGGTGAAACACGGTTGTGGATGCCTTTGTATTGTCCCTTATCAATATGTGTTTGCCTGTCTGAACGCTTAGGGCTTGTTAAAAGGCTGTTATTTCGACCCGGTAGTGACACTGACGCGTACGCGAGGAAATTTTTTTTTTTGGCTCTTGGGGTGGCAAGACTAACGAAGCAACCCTAATCCTACGCCTCATCTTTTTTTACTTATAATTTTCTCACAGCCTCAAATGGACGTTATGGTGTTGCGTGTTGATAATGGGCCGCTGGTATTTTAAGTGCGCATCACTTTGCTTCCTTGCGCACCGAATATGTGCGCAAGTACTTAGACGGCGCATTTGAAGGTTTTCGTTAAGTCAATCAGCTGCAAGCTCGCGACAAAGCAGCACTGCATTTCCTGCGATTGTAAGACGGCCCTTTTTTTTTTTTTTTGAAGTTGAAAATGAGGAAAGTAGGCTCAGAACACCTACGCTGTCAAACTGTGATAAAAATACCGCATTCACCGACCATAGCCTTACGTGAAACAAGGGCGATCGACTTGCAAGTAGTCGAGCCATATTAAAACATGCCTTCCGCATTGAAACAGTCAATACAACATAAGGATGACAAAAAGATGTTTAATTTTGGTGTGCGCACACACACATATCTGTGGTACACCTGAGTATTACGAGGAACTGCATGCAGCCCAGAACCTGAACCCTCTTGCGGCGTTAGATCAAGGGACCTTCAAATGGCTGCGCCTTCAGAATAATTTTACGCAGCCATGCCTAATGCATCCACTCAGTGGATGCCTGAAGTACCAACTCTTTGTAACATTACACCGTTCGATAACGCTTAGATATCTTCGCATTTGTGGCAACGTGCTCAGGCTGCGCAGGCCGGATGTCGCAGTAAGTTATTTATTCAATCAATGGGTACTTTTTACGCTCATTAAAAACATCGGCACTCACGTCAAGTAAACTCCTCCTCGCATGTTTTTGTCGGCGAGCGTCAGTACTTCGCCTGGGACACCGGCGAGACTGTGTCGGAAGCCTCCAGGCTATGAGAGGGAAACCAGCTAGAGACGGGGATAGCTTGCGGCGGAGACAAAGGGAAGACGCTGATGCTAGACGTGCCTCTTTTAAGGTCAAATCGCCTCAGAAATAAACCACAAATAAGTGCACGGCAACGTGCCTCCTCCCTGTCCTGGCGGGAAATGTCCACGTGAATTACTCCAGTACTGCAGATTTGAGGCCTCGCTGTGGTCACGTGAACAGCCAGCTGCCAATAACGTGCACAACCCCAGAAGAAAAAACCCCAAGCAAAAGCACAGCAACTCCCTTCACTTTGCTTCCTAGGGATAACCGCGCACGAATTACCAAAGGCGGCTTATCCAAGGCCCCGTAGGGAACACGTGCACAGGTATCTTCCAATCCCGTGCACACTGCGGTCGGTGCATCACCCCAGCAAGCCCCGGGTGCAACGTGAACAAGACGGGAAAAAAATCACGCCATATCCACGGAATGAATGATGATAAGTGGGGCGAAGGCTCGAGAGGGGGAGATCATCGGTAACCGTAACTCTCCCGTGAAAGTTCGCCCATTACATCATTAAGAAAGACGTAAGACTGTGTGCGTACATTGTACAAATCAACTTTTATTTTCGGAGTCAATGCTCCAGGCCCAGACCTGGTGAAATACCCCGCGCCATCGAGGACTACCCCGCACCTCTACCACAATTTGTCACGTAGGATGGGACACAACGGTAAAGAAAGAACTTTTATTTAGGGCGAACTTGTGCCCGAACAAGACGAGAGGAAACGAGCAAAGGGTCCTTGCGTCTCGTTCGATCTCCAAGAACGACTGCCTGCGTTCGTGGCGTGATCTCTTGCGTGATCTCCCCCCTCGCAGTGCACGTGCGCTCGCGCCTCCGTTGGCGAACACAGACAAGCTCGCGCTCCCGGTGCCGAGTTTGCGCTGCCGGTTTGCAGCCGGTTCTTGCGCGTGCAACGCGGCCCACTTTGCGACATCTCCGAAAGCATGCGGCGGTCACGTACCACGAGACACAAGGGATGGACATACCCATGGCTTTAGGAGCTTCGCCCCTAAAACGCGGTCTAGGTGTGCCCGGGAGACTATTCTGCAACCCGCGTTCGCGAAGGGAAACGTCGATATCATTATTAAAGACGATAGTCTTTCTTGGCTACTTAAACCCAGAAATTTTGGTCTGTCTGTATGTCTGTATGTCTGTCTGTCCGTCTGTCTGTCTGTGACTCAATTCAGCCACCCGGCCAAAGCAAACAATGCCTGCGCAATAGTCTTATATAGTCACAGCTAAATCTACCCGTCTATGTCCGGTGCATGGTGTAAGATATCTTACACCGTGGTCCGTGTAATGTTCATACTTGTCAACATTGTTGAAGAAGAAACAAGACATTACGCAAATATGAGACTTTGCTTGACTTTTGCGAAATTAAATACTTCATCAACTGCAGAAAAAGAATTCTCTCCGCCGTCACCTGCTGTCGCCCGCGCCACTATAGCTTCTGGCGCCATTTTAAGAAATCAACCGGCAACAGTTACGCAAGGTTCCACTAGATAGGTTCCACGTTCTGCTTGTAACGCACGTGGAGTGGGGAAACGCGGTTCTATAAACGTTGAGGTAGGGCGCCTCGATTAACGAGCGTCTTCGCCGTACGCAGCGTTCGCATCGAGACACCCGGTTTGGAGCAGTGGAACGCGGGAAATTTAAAATAATTTAAGCAAACCTTTGGCGTCTTTACTTTGGGACGAGCGCGACGCAAGAGGAACAACATGAGAGGTGAGCGAGAAAGCGAAGGGAGGCCATTACTTCGCAAAAGCCGATAAAGACTAACGTCTTTTGACGGCATTTGCAACGAAAGGAGCAGATACGCGGCCAATTTTTTTTATCCGTGGCTGTATTTATGCACGATAAGCAGTGAATCGTACTGAAAAGTATAATAAACTAGAGAGGCACCGGGAAAATTGAATCAGTTGCTTCCCACAGACCAAAAGCAAGAAGTACAAAATAAAATAAAATCGAGAGAAAATTTGGCGTAAAATAACTCTCACGACCCGTCTCAAAACAAGATGTGAGTGCTCGGCCGGCGTTCACTATTTTTTCCTCCGATATCGCTCTTGGTGTTCTGGCACCTCTCAGAACTAGCAAAAGGCCGGAGGAAGACGATGTATAGGGATGACACGAAGGAAAGTAGACACCATAACGGGGCAGCTCGAACTACAACCTAAACTCGGACTGGTTCATGTCTGCCGTCTTCGACAGCGCAGGCTCGTCTCGGTGATAGCGTGCCCAGAGTTCATCGAATCCGCCCGTCAGCTGGCAGGGAACCGCCCTCTGCATCTCCCTGACACGCCGTCCTCCCCGGGTTGTTGTTTTATCAGGCGTCTGTTTTCTTCCTATCGTCCTTCTCCTTTTTATTTCCTTTCCTAGCCCCCTGCTTCAGGTCGGTGTTCAGTGGATTCGTTCGAAAGACGGTGTCCTTAACCAAGTCGTGAGAAAGTTGATAAAAATATAAAACGTTCGAGTGTCCCCTTATCTCTCAATTCTTTTAGCGTTCATTTCGCATTTGCGGATCTCCAAACCAAAGGAAATTCATGCGGAAATTACTACCCTTACGAATTTCCCCCTTTCTTCCCCCTCCAGAAGCAGAATCACCATAGAGTCCCCGAAAGCTCTGATTTTGATGTATGCAATGCTCATAGCCCGCATGACGACAGACAGCGGCGTAAGAAAAATTGAATCGGAGGAAAGTATTGACAGCTTCATATTTAATTTCCCGCGGCACTCGGTTTATATTTTGTTCCCGTTCATACGGTTGTATAAGAATGAGATGGTGGTACAGGTAATTTGCATAGCGGGCAGTTGGGTCAGGTACTGAGCCGTAAAGTGCAAGACCCCGGAAATATGATGCTGGCGTAAGGTCGTCCTTTCGAAACCATGATGATTAAAGTGATTTGTTGTATAAACGGTGCCGCTCGAGCCTTTGTGAAATCACAGAATGACGGGGAAAACGGAAATAACAAACTAAGCATGAGCATGCCGGCTAATAAGCAGATTTCGTAAACTTTTGCCGAAGCACGTGTAATGCCTGTAGCATGGCGTAGTCACGCTGCTCGGAAATATTTGAACGCCTGTTTTTTCACTTGATTACATTGGAAAATGTATACGTCCTTGACGGCCTTCCTCAAATTCCATTCGCCTACCTGTCAAATAACTCACTGTAAATCGTGCTTCACCTCAAGCAAATCATATTGAGAGAAAGCCAACTTCATGGAGGAGGCCACGACGGTGTTTATGGCAAACGAAAAAAAAAAACGTTCTTTAAGAGATTTTTGGCCTGTTTGTTAATAGAATACTAGCTATAAAAGGCCTCCCAGAGGATTGACTGTGACTGGATAGGGTATTGGCCACACACTCCGACGGGTAGTCCAGGAAGCTGAATGTAAATTGAAAGCACTTCTGCCTGAGAGAATTTCAACCTAGAGGCACCCCTTTAATGTTGCAAGACCACTACACTGCTAGTCTACAATATGCGAAGCATCGTGTAACAAAAGCTAACCGAGGCATGTTTGCGGGAATACCAGCCACGACAATGATATATTTACCGTAAATACCCTTTTGTCGAATCTTTACCGACATCACCCTCGCAACATAAAATCTCAGCAATGCCCCTCTTTGTTTACACTTCCTTCTTACGATTCTGCCTTAACGATTTTCCCGCTTGCCCCACTAATTATTGCGGGGCTAAGCCTCCCTGTCTTGCGTCCCGGTGAATTCGCTGTTGCGCGCATCCAGTGAACACGCAGCGTGCCGCTCGGATTTCATTTTATCCCGGTGCTCCGGCAGCCGCTCAGCGCTGGATCAGGAGATAAGGTGTCCGCACCCTTTCGCATCGCGGGACTGCCTCATAAGGTTACACCTTTGTTGTCCCAGGCTGAACGTCTGCTGCGCCAACGTTTCGCCATCCGGGCCCTGGAACGACGATCGCGAACGCAAACACCGAAGTACATGGAGAAGCAGCCCCGCCTAAACGCCGGTGGCTAGGATTGCTCTTGCGGGAACACGCATGCGAACGTGGCCGTCACGCTGCGGACGCATTCAAGCACTGACCTCGAACACGGAGCGATCGTTTTTACAGCCGCGGTTATTTTATTCAACGTGCACTCACACGTGACGCTCGCTTAAGGACGAGTTCATATTACATTCCTCCCCGAAAATATATGTTGTGCGCGCGAAAGACAGCGTGAACCCTTCTAGTCGCTTAGGAACGTACAGTGTTCTGGGAGGTCATCTTTGGAATCCTTTCGTAATCCTCCATGAGTGCGGTCGCTTGAAGAGATGCTATCCAGTATAAATGCATTCGAACCGTGGGATTCACGTCGACGCAATAGTTCGGATATTAAATAGAGTTGCAACTGAAAAAAAAACCGCGGTACATGCAAGCCAGGCAAATATTCGCGGTAGTTTTTGCGCTACTCGCCTGAGGTTTCATGACATGTGTTGCAATCAGCACGAATACCTATGAAAGGTGTTTCATCACCGTGACGGTGATTGAACGCTTTTCGTTCAGGCAGTCCCCACAGAGGCTTCCCGTCTTTTTTTACCGGCTCCGGCCTTTTGGTACACGGGCCTTTCGGGACATGAGCGTTTCGGGACACGAGTGTTTCGGGAAACGGGTTTTTCGGTACCGGCCGTTCTGGTACAAGGCGGTTCGGTACAGAAACAATTCGGGCGACCATTTTGGTAGCAAAATGCGCCCGCATTGTGGACGTGAGAGTTCCAAGCAAGCAAATTGTACCTGCCTTTCCCCTCACCCCGGTTTATCGACCGAAAAGTTCTGGTAAGACCTGTGGATAGACGGCGCGTGTGTAAAACCGGACTTCTATAGTGTCAAAACGGTTACTCGAAAATTGGGAAAAAGGAATGGTTTTAGTTAAGGCCATACATGCATCGATCAAGAAGAAAGAGTTTACAACCGCACACTTTCATGAAATCCAAGGTTTGACGAAATCTCGTCTGGTCGGGTGAGAAGTTCAAACATAAAAACACATGGTCTCCGACCAAAGGTTTATTAAAAAGGGGAAGAAAGATTATGCGACTTCCCTACGGAAGCCCTGCTCAGTGAACAAAGCTTCCGTACGGAAGTCGAAACGTGTTTTTTACTCTTTTTAATAAATGTTTAGTTGGTGACCACAAGTTTTTAACTACGAGTATACCTTTATCTCATAAACCACGTGCATCTAATAACCGAATTTAGATCGATCGTCCATGTGTTTGCTTAGCGCGCAAAAAATCGTCGCATCAGTTGGCTCTTCGTCTTCGATTTCGTTCTTTGAGGGATTGCGGATCGATTGAAGGCACTTTAGCAAGGGTTTGGCGAACGTTTAGCGATGAGGTTTGTGGGATTCTACATTTCACACACTAGTGATTTCCCACCCCGCAGCCATCCGCACTCAGCAAACATTCCTTGCGAGCGCAGGCTGCGGATGGGTCCGTTGTTTGCGGAGACAGACAAAGGCAGGAGGCGGCGAGGGCAAAACATCAATGGCAGCATTTATTGCAATGTGCAAATCAAATATACTCCATACAGACTAATCGTAGGCCATAACGGTAACACTGGGAGCGAGGCATTAAACAACGCTAGAGATCGAGATGTTTCGACTCACCGATGGCATACCGGAGCAGCGGAGCGCTGCGGAGTGCGAGCGCGGTTGCAGTCTCCCAGCTCGTCCGGACGCGTCCCATTGTGGCGCGTTCGCCAGGTCAGGACAAGCGCGCCGAAACGTCCGCGCGCTACCGGATCCCCAAGACAAGAGCGCGTCCCCTCGTCATGCTACGTCCCACCAGACTTCGCCTTACGGTGGCGCTAGTATCGAGGAAGAACTGGTTCTCGGGTAGGCAGAGGGGAAAAGGGTCAACGCTTCCACCAGGGCGAAAACAAACCGTCCGGTCGCTGGCGCCCTCCCGTATGGTTCCCGTCGCGTGAGCGAGGCGCGTGTGCACGCCGGCCGCAACGGGAAGCTAGCCAGAAAAGGGGTTCGCGTGAAAGTCGCGATCCCCACATCCCTCCCTCCTAAATTCCTTGCGTACGCCGGTGTGCGCTGACTACAGTACTAGAGGCGACGAAAAGTTCGTTCGTCGATTAAATCGTTAGTCACTGCATCGTGTTGCCTACGCCGGCTTCCACTCGTCCAATGCCACCGCTGGTAGTGTACCAGCAGGCCCGGTCGTCGCCCGCTGATGTCTGCAGGCGGGTAGCTCCGGGAAGAATCGCACCATCCAACCCAAGCAAGCGTTGCTCAAGTGGCGGCAAATCCGTGATGGCCCGTGGCCGCCGAGCGACCAGACTGCCGAACTCTCTCAGCCAGGCTGGTGACGGCATGCCGCACCGCACCCCTTCAGCAGGCTCGGCAGCTCGCCCGGAACAGTAGACAGCAGCATAAACACGCTCATTCATGTGGTCCAAGCCGGGGTGGCTTAGCTGCACAAAGAAACTCCCCGCACCTTCAGTGTACGGCAAAAAAAATAGCTCTCCGATCGCACCGCCTTTGCGGCGCGATCCTAACGACAACTGCCGAGTTGTCAGCATTGCCATCGCTCTGTTAATGTCAACAAAGCCCAATAAATAGTCCAAACCCTACAATGTATAGGGTAGGAAAAAACAGGCTGCAGTAGCCCTTTGATCCCATCGATCATGTGGTTCGATGTCGAATATCACAACTGCCAAGGCTTCGGCATAATTACCAGCGTGTTAGCGTCAACAAAGCACGCCAAATTGTCCTAACCCTGTAGCGTGCAGGGTAGGGAAAATACGAACTCGATTGCATCGATAACGTGACACAATCCGATGGTTCAGCTGCTAAGTTTCTCAGCAATGCAACCGCCTCTGGAAATGTCCACAGAGCTAGAACCTGTTATAACCCTATACGGTACAGGGCACAAAGAACACACACGGTCGCATCGACCGCCCGGCGCGATGCTTAACCACACAAATGCGAAAGCAGTATTTGCTCGCATCAGTAAACACTTCATTCATACACATGAACGCGGAAACAGTATTTGCTCCCAACGACAGCCCTATGTTCACACACATGAACACCGCTTGCGTAAAAAATGCTGAAATACGTTTCAACACACTGGCGCTTAGTTTACGTGAACAGAGCTTGGTCTCTCGAGCCGAACAAGAGGGCTCCTGCGACGTTACAATCAGCGGGCGCAAAGTTTCGCCTCGCGTAATTCTCCCCGTCAGTGGAGAGGGATGAGGCCCCCCCCTTCAGTCCCCGTCGCCCGCGTGGCGCGACAACAAAAACAACTACGCTGCGGAAAGCAGTTTTTCAAGCAGCGAGGGGTCAAAGCAAGTCTTTCCTGAGGCGGGAGAGATTCCTTTCTCTCGCGCGAGGCGATCAACAAAAGAGGGGGAACGCTCCATGCGCCCTAGCACTGTTCCCAAGGTCGTGCCTTCGCCGGGAGGACCGGCTGTGAAAGCCTTCGGGTCACTCACTTCGGCAAACGACCGCATCCAAAAACACAACAAAATAAAAACGGACCAAACGAAAGAAACCCTGAACGTGCCCGTACGTGCAGCCGTGAGGAGACATCTGCTTTTTAGGGTCCTACACGCTCGCTGCAACACAAGCAGCTTATGAGCGAGCGGCGCCTACCGCATTCCGCGGTATCGGAGCGCCCATGCCAGGCTGCAATACCAGCTAGCCTTTTGCGGCACACGTGGCCCAGCCACACGGCTCCCAGAGCCTCGACTCCCGGAGTCGACAAAACAAAAAGAAAAACTGGGACCCAAATTGCAGCTTCCGTACACACTCACTTCGGGCTGACACAACGGCGCGGGCTCCCGGCCTCGCGTGGATGCAAACTCGGAAACCCTCGTTTCCATAACCAACAACGTCCCGACAAAAATTCGGAGACCACGTGTTAACTGGCAGCGATGTCCTGCCATAAACACAATTGCTGCAAACTCGGCGCTTAACAAAGTAAAAACGCCGCAGCAATAAATAATTCGCCTCACTCTCAGGAAAGTTCGCCTCTGCTAATAACTCGCTCCAAGCAGTTAGGCCTGAAGTCTGTTGTCTGTGCTCGGATCGTCCGACGCCAGAACAAAGGATGCTGCCGTGCCTCCTGCTCGTCTCCGCAAACAAGGCCCCACGTTGGGCGCCAGATGTGGGATTCTACATTTCACACACTAGTGATTTCCCACCCCGCAGCCATCCGCACTCAGCAAACATTCCTTGCGAGCGCAGGCTGCGGATGGGTCCGTTGTTTGCGGAGACAGACAAAGGCAGGAGGCGGCGAGGGCAAAACATCAATGGCAGCATTTATTGCAATGTGCAAATCAAATATACTCCATACAGACTAATCGTAGGCCATAACGGTAACACTGGGAGCGAGGCATTAAACAACGCTAGAGATCGAGATGTTTCGACTCACCGATGGCATACCGGAGCAGCGGAGCGCTGCGGAGTGCGAGCGCGGTTGCAGTCTCCCAGCTCGTCCGGACGCGTCCCATTGTGGCGCGTTCGCCAGGTCAGGACAAGCGCGCCGAAACGTCCGCGCGCTACCGGATCCCCAAGACAAGAGCGCGTCCCCTCGTCATGCTACGTCCCACCAGACTTCGCCTTACGGTGGCGCTAGTATCGAGGAAGAACTGGTTCTCGGGTAAGGCAGAGGGGAAAAGGGTCAACGCTTCCACCAGGGCGAAAACAAACCGTCCGGTCGCTGGCGCCCTCCCGTATGGTTCCCGTCGCGTGAGCGAGGCGCGTGTGCACGCCGGCCGCAACGGGAAGCTAGCCAGAAAAAGGGGTTCGCGTGAAAGTCGCGATCCCCACAGGTTACACATTTTCTATGTGAGAAAGCTTTCGCGCTTCTCTCAACGTTGTTTAGGGAGGGATGGTGAAGTATTTTTCTTCGGTTACAGCAAACCTAGTTTATAATGGAATGGTTTTATTCGAAATCTTTCTGTATTTAATGTATTTCACGGTCCCCGCTGCAGTGTACAGAGAGCACAGTACAGCCGCTTTTAGCAAAGTTTCGCATGCGACGAAGCCAATATCCTATCCCGAGGAATTCGTTTTCACGAGGATTCGGTGTCTCTTGCTGCGTATCTTAGCTAAAGCATCGCACGAAATCTAAGGCATTATTAAACCTCTTAGGTCTACTCTTCAGGCCCTTTAGATCCATTCGATTGTTAGAACCCGCCGATGTGAGAGAACTTTGTTAGAGCTGAAATTACCCATCTAAAGTTTTTACGGTTTAGTGTATATAAAAATTTATTAAATTGCTATACCCCTCATGCTGGTAATTCGGACCCGCCATGCGGTTTCTCCTCGCGTTCAGCAGGACGCCATCGGCGTGCCCGCCAAACCATGAAGATTTGGAGAGCTAGGATTAGGAAAGGAGAGATTGTACACGCTTCTTCGCTATCTTATGTTGTGTGAAAGCTAGTATACTAGCTAGAATACTAGTCCAAAGGCAGAATCCTTGGTTTTATCCCTTTCGTGTCCGTTTCAAAGTCCCCGCTCCGAGCGAGCTCTGATTGGCTGAGAGCAGACGACGGCCACGTGCAACAAGAAAAAGGAGACGCGGCGTTGGTTTATGTAGAGTGGCACAGTCTACAGGCATTGCATGTACAACCAAGTCCCGTCTACATGATTTTTAGGGTTCAACGCGCCGACGCTACACCTAAACTATGAGGCGCGCCGCAGTGGAGGGCTCCGGATTAGTTTTGGCCTCCTGAGGATTTTTAGCGTGCGTTGATATCTCGACACACCGGAGTTTTTATTTTTCGCAGCCGTCCGTGGCCGGGTTCTAAATCGCGTCGTTGGGCTGAGCAGAACTACGCCTTATCCAGTAGTGAACCTCTGGAGGGGAAGGGGGGGAGGGGGGGGGTCAATAGTAGCACTTTGAGAAAGCAGCCCAAGGCATATTTTTTTTCCATAGAAAGATTTAAAAATTACAACTACACGTCCTCGAACGCTTGCCTGCTAAATCAACAAGCCTAAAAATATTTTTATCAGTGCCAACAGAACAGGATTCAAGTAGTTGTGTCTTGAGGTGTGGAACGGAATTATTACAGGTATCCGTTTCAAAAACCCCCCGAAATTCACAAGAACCAACTCTGTGCCTGTTTTGCGTTACTTCCATGTCGTCGGCCCCCAATCAAACAGTGCTGGCTCAAGGATAACACTTGTAAACCAACAAAGCTCAGAATTCAGCCCCTGGGGCAGCGATTTCAAAATACAGGGTGCATTTTTCGGAGCCAAGTGGAATCATCTTTTACATGTGATACTTGCTTCCTGCAAAACGTAACTGCAGTTGAATTGCCAAGTTTTTGATCAAATGTTTTATAACATGTTTCTCAAGTGTAGCCAGTCTTTAAAGTTGAAGCTACCTGTTCCGAGAACGTAGGGTCGCTAATCTTTAGATCAGACATTTGTTTTCAAATTCGTTCTTCGGGTTATTTTTTCTCAGGATGATTGCCAGGCCGCATAAGTCTCGGCTTTTTTTTTCTGGACTAATTGCATTCTCGGTGCTCTTCTGAGCGCAAATTCTTAAGCCAACAACAGCAGCTTCCCTTTTGCTTTTCTCATTCGCAGACACTGCCGACCTGTTCGCGAAGCCCGGCGTCCCGTGCAAGCCATCTGCCGGAGCAAGGTGTGCCTCAAGATCTCCTTCTTTGCCACGGCCACTTCCTGCTCGGCATGGTCTTGCTTATCACTATTCGGCTATCCATGCACGACCAGTTGGTCGCCGTCGGCTAAGACATTCCCCCTGCCCTGGACATCTGGAAGGTGCAGGCTCTGTGCCTGGCCTCGATCAACGTGTTGTTCTTCGTACACACCGCCTCCGAGCACGCGTCACACCGGCCGTTCCTGCGCAACATGCTGGGCGACCCTTTTCGAGCAGCTGAAATCGGCCGTCGCCTTCTTCGTCGGCCAGTCCCGGAACCAGAGCGTGCGACAGGCCGTCGTCGAAGAAGCGCGGACGATGGGCGACCTCGTCGTGTTCCCCTTCAGGGATGTACCGCAACCTGGCCTACAAGTTCGTGTCCGGGCACGAAGGGGCCACCGAGAACTGCCAAGACCCCGTGCGCTTCGTCACCAAGATGGACGACGACGCGCTGATGAACATGTTTCTGCTGGGTTCCAGTGGGAATGAAACTCGAACGAGCGGAAGGATGTTTTCTCAGAGCTAGGACGTACAGCCTACTTTACGATGAAAAAAAAAAGGCGCATTCCATACGGCCAAGGGTCGTGGTCGCAGATGCTTGCATGGGTGACAGAATGCCGCGAGTAATACTATGGTACCCCGATGGGTTTACACAAATACTTTACGTCTTTCACAATGTAACGAGTCCATTACAATCCGTCTTATGATACAGTACTTTACTTTGCAATGTCGCAGCCAGCGTCAACGGAGGTCCCGACTGGAGGCGGCCCCGGCACTCAGGTGCCATTTGGTGGCTCACTGCACTGGAGCTGATGAACGCCTTCTGCGGCAACATGCACGCTTTCGTCATGATCCACGCCGTCGGGAAGATCGATATCGTGCAGCAGTTGGTCAAGAGGCCGCATAGAACGCCTCATATGTGACTGGGAACCTCGTACGTCGCCATGGTCTAAGTGAGTTCTGCCTTCCCGCATCTCCTTTAGAAAGACTCCTGCGAAATGTTTGACCAACTGCTCGGGAAAGCCCCGCCTCTTTGAGTCGCGAGTGTTGTTGTTTGAAGCTCTCTGATACAAGGTGGTGGCAACTTCGGTGTAGGGCATTTTGAGTGCGCCGATGAAAATGGCCGCAGGCTCTTCTGAGAACGGGGGGAATACTGCCAACAGACGTGATGCGCGTGAAGGCGCGGAAATAAATCGAAGAATCGAGGTTCGGAGTTGATCTGTAGTTCCCTTGCTAAAACCAAGCCACACAAGGTCGACTCGAAAATGTCGCAGATGTGTTCAGCATCTTGCACTGATGTCACACCATCTGGGCACTCGTAAAGGACCAAAAAATTGTCGACGTACCTAAAAACCTTCGTTACTTTGGTGGCACTTAACTACTCTTTCAGCTTCCTGTCAAACTGCGCCAGCAGAAGGTCGCTGGGCAGCGGGGCCAGGCAAGATCCGATGCAGACGCCAGTCTTCTGCCCATACAGGCTCCCTTGAAATTCCACGAGTGAAGAATCCGGGTAGAAGGCAAGAAGCTCCATCACTCGATCGACGCTTGTGCCGCAATGATTCTCGAACCTGACCGAGGCGTAGTTGTCAATGCTCTTGCTTGCGTCCTGGAGTAAGTCCGAATGGGGCAGAGAGTAGAACAAATCCTTGATGTCTATGAAAAGCGCGCTCACGCCTACTGATTCGGTCATTTTCAGGTACTCAGTCACTTCAACAGGGCTCCGTACGGGAAAAGGGTCTCCGACCGTGAGCACAGACGAGGATCGTTGTAAGTACACAACTAAGCACCGTTGCTAGGCCCCACGCACAGTGACTATAGCCCTGATAGGGCACTGACTCTTGTGTGTTTTTGCTGTGAAAATGGGATGAGGGTCAGAGCCTTGCTGTTTTTACAGAACTCGCAGTCCCGTTAGTCCAGCACTCTGTCCCAGTTTGATGGCCTTGGCCCGGACCTTCCCCGGGATACGGTCTTCAACCCTACGGAAGTTGTCAGCAATAGCGACCTCCGCCTTCAGACGATACATGTCGGCTTTGAGCAGAACAAAACCCGCCTCCGTGTCCGACTGCGTAAGCTTGAGTCCCTCGCCGCGAAGTAAACAGGCCACATTATCCAAGTTGACTCTCCCCTTGCTTTCTGAGCTGCTTGGCAGCGCGTCAATTCCCTTTGAGAGGCACCGGTCCTTTTCTCCTTCATTTGCTTTTGAAGCAATGCTTCGCACGAGTGCGACCATGCAGGTGCGATTCATCTTCGGTTCAAAACAGAACTTTGGGCCGAGCTGCAAGATGTTCAGAGCTTTGTCGGGAACGACAGCGTCTACCCCCAACGGGAATCTTGCCACTCGCTTTGAGTGAGGGGGCTTCTGAAGGAGTCTGGACAACATCACTTGCCACACAAGCTCGGTCGTCTGCTCAGAAGTGCGCAGTTCTGCCAAGAAGAGGGAATGTTGGCGTCCGAAGGGGTTGCGTCACCACACGCCACAAGAATGAAATCCTTCGGGAGCCGCACTTCACGGCACGCAGCTTCACGCGGAGCACGGCACAGTTTTTTGCCCAGTTCACAAGACAGCGGCAGCGGTCCAGCCACGTAGGCAACGGCAGGAGGAATGAAGTAGTGTCTGACTGAGAAGGCGAGGAGGCGAGCCCGACAGGAGGCGGCAATCAGCAAGTTGGTGCAAAAGCGGGGATTACGAAGAAAAAGTGCAAAAAGATGAGCCCGAGCCGGTGGAAAATATTGAACAAGAGTGCGAAGCTGGGCGAGTTGGTAAGGATCCACGATTAGAACAGCGCAAGGGAGAGGACGAGAAAAGCTGACAAGGACAAGCGCTGACTGACGACTAAATTCTATTGAAAGAAACCACGAAATGTATACGAAAAAGCAAGAGCACAAGCAAAACAAGAAAGGCAAACAAAGGTTACAATAAGATTATTAAACAGGCGTGTCACCCGCCACAGCCACGCCGCCCAAATAACTTATCTCTTTTGCATGCAGAGAGATTGACGGCATGCTTACACGCGAGTCTTGCATTTTATAGATTGTAAACGCCTCCGCAACTTCCCGCGTGCGTTGATCCGGGTATCTGGTCACAATCGAGGCGTGGTCAAGCTTAGGCGAGCAGCCATGTTTTCCGCAATGAGTAGCGAGGTTGCTCCCCTGGAACGTCATGGGTGAATTAGCATGCTCACGTTGGCGATAGTTGATGCAAATCCCCTTCTGCCCTACGTAGGACTTCCTGCAGGACAAAGAGACATTGCACACCACAGAGACACTGCATTCCGTGTAGGGGCATTTATGCTTGACGTTGCAACCACCCAAGCTACGCTCATTGTTGTTGACCTTCCTGCAGAGTTTGGAAAGCTTATTGGGGGCGAAAAAACCACTTTGACGCCGGCCTTCCTTCCAGTTTTCATAAGCTTGTGTGACACCCGGTGCAAATATGGGATGACGGCGACTCTTTCTTTTCCTTTGTTGCGGGTTTCCCAGGCCTGCCTTCCCGGACTTCTTGCAAAAGAGATCAGTTATGCAAAAGAGATAATTTATTTGTGCGGCATGGCTGCGGAGGCTGACACCTCTGTTTAATAACCTTATTGTAACCTTTGTTTGCCTTTCTTGTTTTCCTCGTGCTCTTGCTTTTTCGTATACATTTTGTTGTTTCTTTCAATACAATTTAGTCATCAGTCAGCACCCGTCCTTGTCAGCTTTTCTTGTCCTGTCCCTGGTGCTCTTTTAATCATGAACACTTACGCACTCGCCCAGCATCACACTCTAGTTCAAATTAATGGGCTTCTTGACTTCTGTACACTTCACCCTTTAAAGTGGGCTTCATTAAATGAACAAACGCATTTCTCAGTAGACATTTTAGTTGCAATATATGCAGCCATATTAAACCATGAAGGCTGTGGGGCTTCTTAGTTTGTGTTTGTTTTAACCTGATCTCTGAATTGTCGCGAACTATAGACAATACAATGAGAAAATCTTTCTTGTAGAATCGGCAGATTGCTATGGTTTAAGAAAGCATGAATGTTGAGACATGGTTTACAAGCGAACTCGGTGCATCACTCGAGTTTAGGCTACGATATAGGCCCGAAATGAAAATACAAGATGGCGATATTGTTTCGCTGAGCAGAAACATTTGACTCGGATATCTTGAAATTCGAGCCCACTCTATGCACTAGCCGAGCTTTTGAACCATACTCTGAAGCATTAAAATGATTAAAAAATATATGTGGTGGAGGCGCTTTAAATTGCGGTCTACTCTATTATTGGATGTAGAGGATGTTGGAGTTGGATGTAGAGGCACAGAGAAGTCCTGCTGTGTCCTGCAGCGGTAGTGACCCTAGAGCGGTATCAGTTTCTCCGAATGCCGCAAACCAATCATTTCGATCGATGAGAGACTCAGTGATAAATAGCAACATCGCAAGTAGCATAGCACTCTGTTGAGCGGTAGCCCTCTGCTGAGCGGTAGCACTCCATGGAGCCGTGGTATTTTATGGAACGGTAGAATTGTGTGTAGCGGTAGCCTCTATTGCACGGTAGCGCAATATTTTGTAACCGCTCTACTGAGCGGTACCACAATGTTGTGCAGTACCACCCTATCGCACACAAAATATGGTGACACCGTAGAAAAATGTCCGGAAGTTGGCGAGGGAGTAGGGACTGTTTCATACGTTTTTTTTAATATCTCAATTATATATTTGAACCTTTTACAACAATATTGCGATCATTGTTATCATGATGAAACGGTCTTGTATAACCAAACTTGTATTTTGCCATCATTGAATTTGTACGAGCACCATTCCCGGTGCCTGCCCCTCGCCTCACACTCATGGCATTCGATCAGGCCTTAAAGCAAAAACTCCTGCAGCATGGGCTCATTAATAGAGAAACTATCAATCTGAAAGCAACCACATAAGAGTTGCCGACTCACGTGCCTGTTCTATAAAAAGACAGACTCCGCTATACAGGAGTGCGTACATTACCCCAAACACTTTATACATGAGTGGGAACGTAGTACGTCCTCTTTTTAGCCTTTTTACTTCTGTCAATTCGGTATTTACCGACGAGAGCCGGCCATTTCTATAGGGCTTTGTGCAAGCTCTATGGGTTTGTGAGTGCGCAAGGCATGCGGACGCATTGGAAGTGGCTTGAGTGCTTCTTTCGCTGCGAGTGTGTCCCGTCGTCATTTGGGATACTTTTCTGCTGCGTTACGACACCAACAAACTTCGCTTTCATGTATGATTACTCTGATATTTCATTTTACCGGCTGACAGGCCGCTTTTATAGAAGTTATATTTCACTGCTTTCCCTGCTCTTGCTTGGAGCGTTAAGTATGCAAGTGCAGAAGCGGGCTCTCAGCGGGTAAGGCACACTAACGCAATTTATAAGCACGAGAAAACAATTGGTTCAAACTATAGGCGGCCGGACATGGAGTTCGCGAAAAAAGGAAAATCAGCAGCCGAGAGGGAAGAGGGAAGTTCTGCCTATTGAGCGTGTTAGCCAGACATACCTGTGGGCAACGAAAAAAAAATGTTAACCCCGGCGATTGGCTTTACCAATCTGTGAACCGTAAAGCTCCGGCCTCTCTGTCCTGATTTATGAACGGAATTAATGTCGTAGAGAATTTTCAGGCTGTATTGCCATGCAGACGTGCATAAATGGTAAATTCACACATGTAGGCTGAATTTTTTTTTTAATTTTGTTTGGCATCGTCACGTCACCGAATAAGTGCGAAAAAGTAAACTACGGCCACTTTTCGTTTGCGGTACCGAAACTCCCAGAGAAATCCCGTAATGAAGGCTTGCAGGATCATAATTCAATCTCGGAGGACAAACATGCAGCTGTTCTAATTCATTTCGCAGCTGCGTTGTCAAATCTGGTGAGGCCTCCGTGTCGTCCTGTCCAGTAATTTTCGTACACACCGAGTAATCGGTGTGTACCCCCCCCCCCCCTTGTTTTTCTAGACCCACCCCCTTCAATCTCGAAATTTTACTCATGTCGATTCTTGTATTAAAAGTCAATGCAATTTGGTCGATCCCCATCGAAGGAGTGAAATACCGCATAACTTCATTGATTCGAGGCTGTTCTTTGCTTGCAACTCGAGATGTTTGAAGATACTCTTTTAACATCTGCATTTGATATTGGGAATTCGGTGAGGCGAAGTGCTACGAAAGCTATTCCTGGCGTTTTCATAACTTGTGATCGTCAAAAGACATTCGGAGCCCGCTTGATAAGTGCTGTATAATTCGCGTACTCCCTTCCCTAAACATTGTTTCAAAAACTTGAAAATGACCTTATACGTCGAAAATGGTGAGACAACTAAAAACTCATCACAGACCTTTTTTGGTGAAACTTAATATAAAAAGTAAGTTTTTCTGATGAAATAGCAAACACTACCTTCCAGGTGTATGTAGATACAAAGGGAAGCATATGTGACGGGGATGAGCATTTGGTTAATACACGTCTATTATTTACTAGTAGACTAAATAGAAACAGTTTGTTTAGTTTATCTAGCCTCCCGCCTCATCAGCCCCTTCCCACACAACAAACTATTGAGACACCCGCTCTTGATTCGATAACCGGGGAAACCGCTGGCCCTTGCTAACAAACGGGGTGAAGTCACCTGTACCAAAAGTACGGTTGTCGATAGCACTGTTGACGAAAGAAGAAGCCGACGAGCTTGTGTAGTACTATCACCACCATTGACGATAGGGGAGAGGAAGAAGTGGAATAAAAGACGTTCTGAGCGGTGTCATGGCCCGGGGCCCAGTTTCTCAACAAGCACCTGACATAGACAAGCCTTCAAGTTCTCACACTTCTGTCCAATCATTTTACAGCCAGGTTCTGGAGAGCTGTTTCAGGGTGCCTGCTCCGAGACACGAGTTACGGCCGCTTCAAGGAATAATGCTCCCTTGTGGCGTATTAAGGGCCGTGAAGGGAATTTACTTTTCGCCGACTGAACATACTGCTTTGTCCGAATAACGCGGGGGTCACTTTTGACGCAAACTTCCGAAACAACGGTAGCAGATATTTAAAAAAAAACAGACGAAAGAGTGGTAGCTCTCTAGCCACTTTTTTGCCTGGTTCTTAAAACAGAATTGTTTTAACGATTGGAGCTGGCCTACCAAATCCACCACCGATAAACATAGCGGTGCGACTGTAGTGTTGCCTATAGCTTCGTATCCTTTGATTAGTAACGGGCAGTTAACAGGTGGATAGCCCTGTCTTTAGCATTTCCCCTAATACACCACTGATTACGTCACTTAGCGCGAATTTTGAGAGTTTTTCTGAATATTCCTCATCTTGTTTCGGAACAATGTACGTAATTCTCTTGTCTCTAAGTAGGGTAAATGGTAAGGAGAATACTTAGGCCAACAATAACATCAGCCAATTGATAAGCAATAAGAAAATAATTAGACAAAAAATGACGACTGAAATGGGGGAGAGCCCACTCGCGCGAAACTTGGGGTTGCTTGTTGGAACGGCCCTCATTTTTTTTTTTTTTTTCGCGCGCACGCTCGGACAGTGGGCTCTTGTTCTTGGCTGCTGACCTGCTTGTTCTTGGGTCTCTTCTGTCACTCCTACCCCGTTCATTCAGCGTACTGCACTATAGGCGCAACCATATTCTGCTAACCATTCTGCTTGCTTGCTTGGTTGCTTTCATCTCCCTCCCTCCCTCCCTCCCTCCCTTTAGAGTTGATACCAATGTGCAAGGCACTACAAACGCTCAACATGACACAGCAATTAGCCAAGGCGAATGACACCCAGTGAGCTGGGTGGGGACGTGACAAAAGGCGTCGAGGCCGTCGAAGCTCAACGGTTGAAGCGCGAGGAAGCCGAGTCGCACAGCGTCCCATTGACAAAGTGTCCGAGCAGCGAAGCCAAGGCGCAGTAGAAGCCACACGTTTTCACTTCATCGTTCGTTCCGGCTCGCCTCTTTGGCCGCTTGTCTCTCGCTACCGGCACGCGCCGACGAGCAGCTAGCCATGCGCGACACCGGTGACGGGCCACGCCGCTCGCCGCCCGTACAGCCCCGCCTGGGTACGTACAATGGCGACGAGCTGACCGCGTCCTCGGAGAGACAAACCTGTGCGCTGCCTGTGCTTGCGCGCGGGTTTAGTTGGAAATAAGTCTCTCCGCGCTGTTGGCGAGCAACGCACGAACGAGCGATGTCCCGCACTCCTCAGTTTGGTCCGCTGCGTCATTGTAGAACTCGATGCTGGGACAAAGATGATTGATTGATTGATTGATTGATTGATTGATTGATTGATTGATTGATTGATTGATTGATTGATTGATTGATTGATTGATTGATTGATTGATTGATTGATTGATTGATTGATTGATTGATTGCAAGAGTATTCAGGCATCGCAAGAATGGAACATTAAAGTGTGAAAACATATAACCCATACGGTCTATTACTGTAACGTGCAATATAATCATCCCTAACCGAACCCATTCTCAAACCTCCTTTCATGCCTGCGCCCACAAGGATCATATTTCACGAACAGGCATTACACAGAGAAATGACGCAACAGTTCGCACTAATGGACAGGCAGCGACAGCTCTTTTGCTGATACACGCTATAACGTAAGCTCTAGAAGTCTTCGGTGCAATTCGCCTACAGATACAGCCGGGCCCGCAATGTAGACATCCACATGCACCAGACGAGAGGGGAAGGCGCGTAAAGGCTTCCTTCCGCCATTGGCAATGCCATCGGTGGATGCCCATCATGTCTTACGACCCTCTGACGAGACAGGCTGCGCGCACGCCACGAATTCCCTTTCACACCGGCTCAAATCAAATCACATCAAACATTATTTTCCTTCACCATGCAAGGAGGCACATGTATTACAACACTAACCTAAAGGAGCTCACATGCAAGTGTATTTCTGTGATCATACGGATACGCATGCGCCGTGAACCCGTGGCAACGCTCGAAGCAAATAGACGGTGAAGCTCTCGACACATCTGCGTCCGAGCGATCTCCTTTCCTAAGGGGAGCGGAAAATTATCTAGGAAATTGCACGCACGTGGGAGTGACCGATCCAGGCCTAGAGTTTTATTAGTATATACCAGAGGAAAATTTTCGGCCGCTGTCTAGGCGAGCAGTGCTTCAGCGAGCGTTCGATCATGTACCGGGAAGGCACGTTCAATTTGTGCATGCATGTCTCATGAACTGGCTGGAAAGTTGCCTCTGGCTGACAGGGTTCATAAATATCACTGTAGAAGGTTACTTACATTCCATTTTGTTATTAAAAAGTTGTAGCTTAGAAAATAATAGTTTGTCAGAGAAAACCTAGACGCTTCACGTAAGATGAACAAAACGAGATGTTACCCTTTTTTCTTGACTTTGCCTTCGAGACAAAAAAGAAGCCGTCAGGCTAGCCAAGCCAAGTAGCCGAGGAACGTCGCTAGCTGCAATAGCGGTGTCCAGGACGGGCCGCGATTGCAGCGCCTCATTTCCTTCTTGTATATATTAGTATAAAACTATGAATCCAGGGTTCTTCCGGAAGCCAAACCGGTTCTCGAAGCCGGCTACGCATATGCAGACGCATCCTCCATGCTTTTGTGGGCTCATCGCCGGCGCCTCTTGAGAACCAGTGATGGCATTTGCAATTCACGCTTATTACTACGGGGATCAAACGGACCGGTTCAAAGGTGAAACTATAGCCAATTTGTCCATCATCCTTAGATGCTACACAAATGAGAGAGCGGTGTTTTAATTAAGTTTTATAGGCTGGTAATACTAACAAGGCTATCGTAGTGACACTCTCAGGGCAACTTCCACCGGCATCTTTTGCGGCATTTGTTGCCAAAAGAAAAAAACTCTGAACCGCACTCCTCCTCCATTCGTCAAGTAATTCGCACAAAAAAATTAGTGGTGGCTTAGCTCTGCTATGCCAGGATATACGTAGCGTGAGCTAAGGTTCAGCAATCCAGTCCAATCCAGTCCAGTCCAGTCCTGTCCTGTCCTGTCCAGTCACTGCTCCTCGCGCATGCTCAGCATGGCTCTTCACGAGCCACGCGAAACGGCTATCACGCGGCTCCGCTGCAGCATCAGACTTGGCTACTGCGCAATTTAGGCGCACATCTGGGCACGCGCCGGCGCCAGTGCGTCTGCCGCCGCTATTACGCAACACAATCCAACACAATCCACTTTAATCCAATCCAATCCAAATCCAATCCAATTTAAGCCAAGCCAAGCCAAGCCAAGCCAAGCCAATCCAATCCAATTCAGTTCACTGTCCCTCGCGCTTGCGTAGAACGGCCCTTCACGGCACACGCGAAACTGCTCAACCTCGGCCAGTTTAGGTTACGCTACAAAACGCAGAAAGCAAAGGGAAGAAAGAGACCCAGACATGACGCAGCCGTAAACAATCCTGCCGAAAAATTCCAGCCAAAGACAGAAGGAATGAAACCGACGAAAGAGGCGCAAATATTATGCATCGGGAGGAAGCCTTTCATAAGTAACGTCAGGCTTCCGCCTTCGAAACCAGTAAGCAAACTTAAGTGCACAGAGGAATTCGTTTACATTCCCCTCTATGTGATGAATCAGTGCCCTTTTAAATAAGCTTATAAGCTTTTTATTTGCCTCTGTGGATCGCCTCGCTACCATTCAGTGTAGTTTAAGCTAGGAGCCGTCCACACGCTAATCCCCAAGCACTATGGCGGGGTTCAGCGCTCATTAGCCGATATTAATTATCCCCTTCGCTGCACCGTGCCCGTAAAGGAAGGAGCGTGCCGTGATAACGGACTTCCGATTCTTCCGGTGCATACCTCGTGAAACTAAACGAGAGAAACTGACAAGGAAACACAGCCAGGTGTACTGGGCGGGAAATTTCTCGCGGGCTACACCCAGACACCTACATAAAGGAGACACGAACAATAGAGCGGCGAGCCAAATATAATCCATTCAGGGGTTCATGGTAAGCACGAGTGGACTTCATTTATCTGTTCGGATCGCGCTCTTGGGCTCATTATACTGGTTCAAAAAATCGGATCCTTTCGACCTTGTAAAAAAGTAAGTCCAGCGATGATGGTGCTTTGGTAAGTTTTGCCATGCTTGCGTTTAGCTATATTCGGGATCTGCTACGTTGGATTTTAACGACAGTGACGCGATCTCTACGTCATAGACATAGGACGCACACAATAGCTGGGTAGGCACAGTGGCATCTCTAGTGGCCGCACAGGTGGCCGGCGAAGATCATGCGACGTTGCGTAATGTCAGCGGGGAAGAGACACCGCGCGTCGCGAAGAGTACACACGACTACAGGGAAGGAGGGGATGGAGGTGGAGAGGAATACGAAGCAGGGCCGTAACAATTCTCCCTAACTAGATAGCTATGCTTCAGTGGGCAACACGCGGTGTGAAAAAGCCATCTCACAAAGAACTTCAACACCCCTTCCTAAAGAAAGTTGAAGAAAGCGCGAAAGCTTTCTCACATAAAAACTGCGTCAAAATTGCGTCAGAACCTTCCCTGAGAGTGCGCCCAGTCGATCTTCAAATATTCAAAGACCCAAATCGCAACCCAAGAACGAACCCGTGCGACGATTTTCCCTGAACCAAGTAATGCATCAACGAATGATCTACATGTATGCCGATACATGGTTTATGAGATAAAGGTATGCAATTTTACTCCTTCTTCATGATCGAAGCGTGTACTGTCTTATCTAGGACCGTTCCCTTTTCGCGATTTCCAAGTGCCAGTTTTAACCCAATGGAAGCATGGTTTCACGCACACGCAGTATGTCCAGAGATCTTTTCAGAGCTTTTCGATCAACAGGCCGGTTTATGGGAAAATGCATTCGTTTTCTGACACGACATCATCGCCCCACTAAAAAAATCCTTCGCTTTAAATCCAACCTAACACCGATCTTTTTGGAGTCGTCTTCGCCTATAAGCCTAAATGCAATGCTAGAAATACATTCGTTCTTGGGCAATATAAGCCGTCTTATATGAAAACAAAGGGCCCCAGGGAAATTTCTTTCTTTCAAATTTTTTTTATGCACTCACAATTGTTGGTATACGCTCGGTGTATGACCGGAGGCGATCTAGCGGATCCTAGTCACAGACAGCATTGCTGTGAAAATGTTAAATTCGTACTCCCCCCCCCCCCCCTCCCGCGTGGAGTAAATAAAAATGAGAAGGAACGCACATTTATATCCTCATTCGTTGTAATTTTATGTTGAGTCCGGGGCGGTTTCTTTTTAAACGTGGGCAAGACAGAGAAGAGTGATGTGTCCACATAATCGGGCAACAACCCTGTCTTGCGGCGCTACCCATTGCCGTTGGTTTGGCGTCAATATGTCCAACTCAAACGTTTTAATCGTCTTGGGTAAGCAGCAACATCGTCCGTGATTTCCGTCGAACAGCGATCACAGAATGTTTAAGCCCCATTCCATGCCCAAAATATACCACTTGCGAAAAAATACTGTAGGTCAGAAAGTCACCGGTAGCCTAAAAATAAATTCTTCTGGCCCAGTGGTAATGCGCCGAAGCCTTAAAGGTGGACAACCTCCTACTTTGTATCAAATGAGCCTCCGTATATAATAATTTTGTCAAAACAAAACTAAATTTCAGTTCCAGATTATTGAAAAGGATCTTGTATTGGCTGTTTAACGATGTCTGAGGTAGCGTGCGACGCAGCACCTTGCGGCAATGCCAACTTTACGAGCTGTAATGATGGTGACGACGACGACGACTATGATGATGATGATGATGATGGCGATGATGATGATCATGGTTTTGAAGTGTTTGGCGCGTACCCTCCTGGGGGGATGGATCTAGGATAAAGTGTTCCCTGTGGCTTTTTTGAAGCTTATAGATTGAATTTACGTGCTCTTCGGGAGCAGCTCTCCCTCCCCTCCACAGCTTTCGCGGTTGCGCGCGCGCAAGTGTCGCGCTATATCGCGCCGCAGTGGGAGCCAATCAGAGTCGTCGTTCGCATCACACCACATCGTAGGTCCGGTAGGTCACTCTCGTTGGGCAGTTCAGCTAGTAGCACGGCATGGGGAGGACGCGCGTGGTACGCTTCGCGGAATGGTAGCCGTTAAAAGAAGAATTATCTAAAAATAACGTACAATGAACAGTTGCGCCCGTGTAAAGCTCAGTGAAATAAAGGGGTTTCGTTTTGGTCGATCATTGCTATTGCGTTTTTGTTTTGCGGTCATTGCGTTTTGATTTTGGCCCAAGTGTTTTCATTGAGGTGAACATTCGCGCGAACCCATGTTTCCGGGGGGGAGGGGTTCGTACATTTTTGTCATATAAAAATATGCAGTGAATGCTGTAAATACTCCCGCAGCACAAAACCTCCTGCAACAAGCCTGCGTAATACGCCCACCCGCTATTATGAAGTAACTAAGTGAAAAAATATTACGCGCTGTCTACAAAATTTACCAGGCAATGGTGAGAAAATAATAAATCAAACACGTAAAGACGGCTGTCGAGGGGGACCGTTACCTTCGTTCGATAAAGCGAGTCTGTACGATATGACCAGCGTGAGTTTATTTTCACGGGCTTCAACTAACGTCTATGCATCCTCGATGCAAGCAAATAGTGATGCCTGGGCGAGAAGACTAAAGTAAAAACAAGCGACGGTAGTAGCAACCCAAACTGCCGAACGTTAAGACCAAACCAGTTGCGGTAGTGGCTTAGCTACATTGCTGCCAGAGTCACGAACACAACAACAACAACTAAAGAACTGCATCCATTGTCCCAAATTGATGGCACCTTCGATCGCTGCCACCACGCCCGGCATTTCACGTAGATATACCAGCATTGCAGATGCTCCAGTTCAAGATCGATGAGCGGGACAGGGTCAAGCAGTGTTCATCCCTCGTGGCGAGCTTTAGGAGTTTAAAGTGATGCCGTTCGGGAACTATGCGGAGGCTCCAAGATTCCAGCCGGCGTGAAATGGTGGGCTTGTCTCGAGTGTCCAAACGATGACCGGCGTCTTGAACCGTACTTTTGGCGGAGAGTTAAGATGGCTTAGAGCAGTCCTGAAGGCAGGCACTCGATAACGGCGGCTCTATACTCCACAAGAAGAAGTACCCGTCACCTGCGATGAACCCGAGTTTCTTGGCCGTCCCGGCAGGAGCGGAAATGTCAGCGCGAACTCCGTGAAACAACCGCCGTTAGGACCACGACAACACCACCAGACGAAAAAGAAGTCCCAACCTTTTAGGCTATGGTTGTTTACTTTGACCGTTTAATTTCTTGGAGACGAATTTTACAGTTTGATAGCAAAGCGCGAAATGAAGACAGAGAGATAGAGATAGATAGATGAGAGAGAGAGAGAGAGAGAGAGATAGGAGAGAGAGAGAGAGAGAGAGAGAGAGATTGAGAGAGACATTTGTTGGGTTCTGCTCCGTTCAGGAGGATGAGTAGTTCAATGTACGCCAACATAAATCGCTACCAATTATTGCAAAAAAACAAATTGGTCGAGGCATTTTCTTTTTCAACCACAGATATTTGAAACTGCGCAAGCATGTAAGTACCCTGTTAAAAGAATCGTCTTAAGAATCGCCTTTTCCGGCTTCTAGCGCTTCTGCAACTTACGTTTCCGTTTAATACTCGCGCAGCAGAGGCGCTTTGTGCGTCCTCAAACGCCTCGTACATTGATTAAACTGCCAACCGCACGGGTCCACACGGAGTACTTGGAAGGCCATCGAGAGAACTATCAATTCTAAGGAGAGCCCAGAACTTCAACGTATTCTCAAGTCTTGGCCAAATGAAAGGCTGCGTGAGCCGCACTCCAACGGACACGCTCTCTTCAGACTTCAATTGAAAACCTTGAATTGGAAGGGTCTCCTGCTCATCCTGGCCGGGTGGAATCAGCGTGCTTGGGGACACGGCGTTCCATACACAGAGCGGCACAATACGGCCTTGAATTTTCGTACTTGCCCAACTGCGGCGGCGGTGGTGAACAGAAGTGATTAGAAGGGGCAGAGCAGTGTGTCGTGCCCGCCGACCGTGTGACCCGGCCCGCTCGACTGACACTGACGCATCGATCAATTCAGCGCGCCGCCCAGCGATGTGCCTACATGTATCCCAGGTGACACGGTCTCTTGGCTAGGCGGAGGAGCGAATTAAGGAAATGCGTGGCCCTCAGTGACCGTGGGAAGGAATGAACGTGGTGAAACTAAACAAAAATCAAAGCCAGCTTGCGCAACTCTGCAAGTCTGATGTAACTGCATAGCTGTCTTTATCTCACTAAGCTACACTCGACGGGCGCAATATTGTAAGTATGTATGTATGTATGTTTGTGGTTTATTGGCGCAAGGGTTTCTAAGACCAAAGAGCGCCAGAACTATGTTATGTGGTCTTTCAATAGTCATGTTTGTGCTTAAAATATGTATGAAATGAGTATGATACATCTTAAAATACTCTATATATGGGTGTAGAGGGCCCGTCCACTAAAGCATGAAGATGTTCATAATGGTGGCTGAAATGGATTATGAGTGCAACGTGATGCACCTCGAGCCAAAGAGCATGCGACGAGAGTGGGCCTCCCGTGCGGACAAAGGGAGCATGAGGGCCTCACTCACTGCTCGTAGGCTCTGAGGTCACGTACTGTACGAGATGAGTTTTAAAAACTTGATGTCTGCAAGATAACTTAAAAGACTTTTGTTTGTAAACATAGGTTCATCTCCTAAAAACAGTGAAGGATGTAGTGGAATGTTGTAGGTATATATTTTCGGGAAATGCCGTTTTCTGGCTTCATTGCAGAATGTGGACTCAATTAATACATGGGGGACGGTGAGCCGTTCCCCATACTTGTTACAAACAGGTGGGAGTGTTTCCATTCAAAAGATATGCGTGTGTAGCGTAAGTGTGGCCTATTCGCAGTCTGCAAATGGATACCTCAATGAATCTGTTTTGTTTTTCTGTTGTGTATCTTCCTAGGTTTGGTTTTACTGAGTGGAGCTTGTTGTCTGTGTGTGTGTCCCACATGTGCTGCCAGCATTTACGGATTCCCCTCCGGATTACTGGTTTCAGATCGAGGTGAGGGAACCTGCGCTACATCAACACCACTACGTAGGGCCGCCAAAGTGGCGTTCTGGTCAGCAATTTCATTGCCCAGAATGCCACTGTGTCCAGGGATCCAGCAAACAAGTATTTTTAGCTTTGACTTATAGGCAGTTATAAGAGA
This sequence comes from Haemaphysalis longicornis, assembly GCA_013339765.2. NCBI lineage: Eukaryota > Metazoa > Arthropoda > Arachnida > Ixodida > Ixodidae > Haemaphysalis > Haemaphysalis longicornis. Next base: position 28,824,217 of record CM023457.1, read on the forward strand.
TTTAAAAAGGCGGTTTAGAATAACGTTTTTGTGGGCTTAAAGGAATCCAATGCAGTTACTACGCTTAGGGAGTCTGTGTAGATGACTGATTGTTGTATTTTGTTCTGTGTAATGTGTTCCACTGTGATTAGAATACCATAGGCTTCTGCTGTAAAGATGCTACAATTTCTGTTCAATGTCCTTGTGCTGGCAAAGTCCGGGCCTTGTGCAGCACAGGACACAGAAGAAGAAGACTTGGAAGCATCTGTGTAAAAAGAGGCGCATGGATATCTGTGTTGTAAACTTAAGAAATGCTGTAAAATCAATTCGCGGGGTGCACGACGCTTGTCAATTTGTTTAAACGATGTGTCACAATGAATAGTTGACATGACCCAAGGTGGGACTATATCGGCGATACAGGTTTTTATGCCATCATCTAAAGACACCCCTATCTCCTCTGCAAGGCCTTTGACACGCAAGGCTACAGGGGCAGGGATCGACGGGCGCGCTAAATACAAATGGCCGGATGAGATGTCATTCACAATAGAATTGCATGGGTGATTCGTCATAGACATTGTCCTAATAGCATAGAGGAGTGCTGTATAAGCACGCTGGTGCTCTAGGCACCAGTGGTCGCATTCTACATAAAGACTCTGGATTGGACTTGTCCTGAAGGCTCCAGAGGCAAGGCGAAGGCCCAAATGTAGTACTTGGTCTAACATTTTTAAGGCAGTTTAAACGCGGACCCGTATGTTACACTTCCATAGTCTATACGTGACCTAACTAAACTCACAAAGAGACGTAGAAGGCAGTCTTTATCAGCACCATAAGACTGATGTGACAACACTTTTAAAATGTTAATGGTTTTTAGGCATTTTTGTTTGAGTTTCTTTAAGTGCTGTACGTACGTTAGTTTTCCGTCAAGTACAACACCTAAAAACTTGTGTTCTTTCTTGACAGCAATCCGTTCTCCGTTCAGTGTGACATCGGGTTCTCGACGAATTCCACGCTGTCTTGTGAATAACACACATGTACTTTTGTGAGGATTCAATTTAAAACCATTTTCTTCCGTCCATTTTGCAAGCCTGTTCACACCTAACTGTATCTGCCTTTCACATATGGACTGATTGCATGACCTAAAGCTTATTTGGACGTCGTCAACATACATTGAGTAGGAGATTGAGGGTGGCAACGATTTCCCAAGTGAATTCATTTTAATTATAAACAGAGTACAGCTTAATACTCCACCCTGGGGAACCCCATTTTCTTGTATGTATGTTCTTGATACCACTGTCCCTACTCTTACCCTAAATGTCCGCTCCGACAAATAACTTTCAATAGTGTTTAGCATATGTCCAGACACACCGAATGCCTTGAGATCAAGCAGTATGCCGTGACGCCAAGTTGTATCGTATGCTTTTTCTAAGTCAAACAAAACAGAAAGACAGTGCTGTTTGTGGATAAAAGCATCTTTGACATACGACTCAAAGGCAACTAGCTGGTCAGTTGTGCTTCGACCTGATCGGAAACCAGCCTGACAACTGTCCAGGATGCCGTTATATTCAAGAAAATGGATTAGCCTCTTATTTACCATTTTTTCAAAAACCTTTCCTAAGCAACTTGTCAGAGCTATTTGTCGGTAACTGGCAGGTAGTGAGGCATCTTTCCCCTGTTTTAATACGGCAACTACAACTGCTTCTCTCCAAGCTCTCGGAAAGTATCCCGCCGCCCATATTTTGTTGAACAAGTGCAAGATTGTTCGGAGAGTTTCTGGGTGCAGATGTTGTATCATTGTGTATGATATACTATCTGCCCCAGGCGCTGAAGCCTTACATGTTCCCAGGGCGACCAAAAGCTCTGTTATGGAAAATTCCGTGTTGTATGGTTCGTCAGATCTTTTGTTATCACGAATCGGTTTCTTCTCCATAGATGTTTTGTGTCGTAAGAAAGCATTCGTGTAATGAGCAGAACTCGATACATATGAAAAGTATTTCGCAAGTGTGTTTGCCTGGTCCTCTAGGGTATCGCCTGTACTGTTGACCAAAGGTAGGGTGTGTGTTTTCCGTCCATTAAACTTTTTTAATTCTGTTCCATACTTTGCCTGCATCTGTGTACGAGTTGATAGAAGTCACGAAAGAGCGCCAGCTATCTCTTTTTGCTTGCTGGCGAATGCGTCTTCCTTGTGCTTTTGCACGTTGAAGGAAATCAAGTTTTGCGTAGTGGGGTACCTGCGAAGGACACCCCACGCCTTATTTTGAGCCTGCCGTGCAAGCCTACACTCTTCATTCCACCACGGCCTCCTAGTGTTAGGTGTGGCACCAGATGTTTGCGGAATTGAGCCCTCGGCAGCATGAAGAATGTGTGCAGTCACCAGTTCACAGGCTTCGTCAATGCCCAAATAGCTTAAGGACGTGTATGAAAGCTGAGATAATTGTTTAAATTTTAACCAATCAGCACCAGATTCCTTAAACTTTTTATGGCAGATGGAACTGTTACGGGCTTTATCAATGCCTTTCAAGATGACAGGGAAGTGGTCGCTCCCATAGGGGTTGTCGTCCACTTCCCATTCAACAGTCGGAAAGAGGACAGAAGAGCCGATCGCCAAGTCTATGTGTGAGTATGTATTGTGTGTAGTGTTGTAGTATGTCGGCTCTTTTTTGTTAAAGAGACAAGCTCCGGATGAGAAGAGGAATTTTTCTATCAAGCGGCCCCGGGAATCTGTGCGTTCAGATCCCCATAGTGGGCTGTGTGCATTCAGGTCACCTATGAGTAGGAACGGTTCCGGCAGCTCATCTATGAGAGACTCAAATTCAGAGCTAGATAAACGATATTCAGGGGGAATGTATAGTGAGCAAATTGTTGTTAATCTGTTGAAAATAATTGCCCGGATTGCAACCGCTTCTAGGGCGGTACGCAATTGAAGAGATTGGCAAGGGATAGATTTTTGAGTAACTATAGCTACGCCACCAGAGCAGTGCGTGCAGCTATCCCTGTCTCTCCTAAATACTGAGTATTGGTTCAGGAAATTGGTGTGCTTAGGTTTCAAGTGTGTCTCCTGTAAACATAGGATGGCTGATTGCGTTTTGTGTAGGATTTCATATATATCATCTAGGTTTTTAATAAGGCCCCGGCAGTTCCACTGTGTAATTATTTGTGCTACCATAAATGTTTAGGGAGGAGATTTTACCTGGTGTAGATAAGGACTCGGGCTGGATGTATACTATCTATCAGTTCTGACTTGGGCCTGTGACACGGGTGGCTGGTGGCTTTTTGCCTCGCCCCGCCATGGTGCGTCTGTTCTCTTTCCGCCTTTGGCACTGGCAGAGAACGGTGTTACCTCCATGTCATCATCTGAGTGGTGTGACAGTGACGAGATGGAGTCCTTGCGGGCTCCGCCTCGGGATATGTTCGAAGTGGAGGGCAGGGGCCCCTGCCGTCCCCGACTGTTTGTTGGACACGAAGTGGTCGTGGGACCGACCACATCTACGTCCATGGCCGCCTGCAGTCTGGCAGCCGGAAGAGGAGGATTGACGGGCAGAGCCGTCCCTCCTCACACCTTGCAGCTAACACAACACTTGCGGGCGCCACAGGTGTCGTGTCAGACGATTAGGTAAAAAGGCAGTTTTATCAAGCCCAGCCTTTTCTCGTGAACTCAGCGATAATAGAGTTTTAGAAAATGAACATCCTAATATCGCCCCGCATGTACATGGTGAACCCCCTTTTGGTTGCAGTGGAAGAATGTAAGGTCGATAATCTGGCCTTCCTGTAGTGGAATAAGTGTGGCCTTAGAACTGCTCTCTTTTTATTTGAATTCACGTTTGTTGGCAGTATTTTTCTACAGACGGTGTTAGGTGGCTCCATTATTAAGTCATTTTTCTGTGTAAGGTTGATGTCTTAGAGAGAGAATTGTCGGGCATGGTTAAAAAAGTGTCAGGTATGTCGACGATTATATTGTGTTTGTTGTGGTTCCATTCTCCGCGGTATTGCGGATATACTGAAGGTATTTAAAGAAAATGGTATGGGTGTACACGAGATGAAAGAAAATTGCATTCAATTTCTTGTCCTTGCGGGCTCCGCCTCGGGATATGTTCGAAGTGGAGGCAGGGGCCCCTGCCGTCCCCGACTGTTTGTTGGACACAGAAGTGGTCGTGGGACCGACCACATCTACGTCCATGGCCGCCTGCAGTCTGGCAGCCGGAAGAGGAGGTCCCACATTGACTGTCGGTCGCTCCACGCCTTCATGCGAGCCCATACTTGATAAAACGTCATTCTTTTTAATCATTCTAATCAGCGTAAACGTGAAATAATAGACTCACACATAACAAAGCTCGGTGACGCTTGCTAACAGTATGTTTGCAAGAGAAAGAAAGCTTTTCTTGATTGCCGATAAAGTTTTGATTTGCTTGTTCACTCTTTTTATGATTGCTGAGGTGATACCCAGTGCAGGCTTTTTACTTGTGACCTTGTATATAAATATGTTTCTTTTCCAATAAACCCAGTTGATAGAGCGCTCGTCCTGGTTGGGCTGCCTTGGGCAGCACCTGGGGGGGCTGGGACGGCACCAAGTCTGCTTCGCAGTACTGGGTGGCCGCCGTGACTAGACGCCGCTCCGCCCCCGGCGAGCTGCATCGGCATACCTTTGCGAAAACATTGAGTGTTTCTGTCGTGCTTCTTGATAGGTAATGTTCTGGGTGACCTTCATGTTTATGATTTCTTTCTCGGCTTTGAATTTAGCACATGACCGAGAGTATGCAGCGTGGGGTTGTTCACAGTTGGCACATTTCAATACGTTAGAAGCACAGTTCTCTGAAGGGTCATGATGTCCTGCGCACTTGGCACATGTCAGTTTTCCGCGGCAGGTGGTAGTACTGTGCCCATACCGCTGGCACTTGAAGCAGCGGCGTGGGTTGGGTATGTAAGGTCGTACGTTGCAATGAAGGAAGCCTGCAGTGACAGACTCCGGTAGGACACTTCAGTCAAAAGTTAGGATCACATGTTTCGTTTTTACTTCTTTGCCATCGCGTCTGATCATTATTCTTCTTACCGCAGTAACGCCCTGGTCACGCATGCCCTCGAGGAGGTCAGACTCACTTTCATTGAGCAGGTCCATCTCAGATATGACGCCCTGCGAGCTGTTAAGGCTCCGGTGTGGCGTTACAGCTAATTCAAGGCCAAGTAGGTCGGTCTGGTTCAAGAGACTATCAGATTGTTTTTTAGTAGATAGTTCTACAAGCACGTCCCCCGATGTCAGCTTCTTTGCCTTGTAGTTCGCGCCAACTACACTCTCAATGAACTTGGCAATTAAGACGACCGACTTGCAGGTAACTGGAGATTCCTTGTTCTTAGATTGTATCACTAAGAAGCGAGGAAAGTTGCCCGGGGTGTTAAATTTCATGTTGGGCAGAGGTTTGAAAATTACATCGGTGCGGGCCCTTTTTGGGGCCCGATCATTTGGAAGAGAGGATTTCGAAAGTACCATGCGGCATAGTATAAAGCAGGGAACTGGGGTACTTTCTTCTTTGACGTTACCCTGATGGTCAAAGAGGTCCCGGAGCTCCCAGCCTGATAGACAGACAGGGAGCCCATCGGCCGGAGCTTGACCAGGGCTCCGACGGCCACCGTTCACGGCTTCTAACCCTTCACCTTTCAACTTCTCGCCACGGCAGGTAACAGCTTAAGTATGGGGGGCTCGGGGTACGCGGTGTCGCCACTCACCGTCACCAAGATTACTCAAGGTGCCCCGTGCGGGGGCAATATTGTAAGTCACTGAGGACTATTTACCCTGTGTATATCTGGCGCTCGTCATCAGAAGAGCAAATCAAGCGCAAACGAAAGTTCGTAAGCGCTTTATTTGTACACTGCCCACTTCAGTCTCTGTATACTTTTCTTCCGCCGCCGCAAAGTTTTCGTGCGCTCCTTCACCGTTGTAGACCTGCGCTACTTCTGTAATTATTATTGTTCTCGGCGATTGCATTATCGCCTGGCAGAGCAGCTCGCTTCCTGATAAGGTGCCTCTGCTTTGATCGTCTGGATCTTCTTTGGTGGCCCCATCCCCTCTGTGCGGAGAACAGAGTCGGAGAGAGCTATTTTAAATTAAATTTAAGTGAACTGAAAGGCATGTGGACGTGCGCAGCTTGGTTGGCTTAATTACAGTCCAAGCTGATAAATTCGCAATGGTACTCACATTCTTTTACAATTCCACGTGCCTATGGTCTTCCATACTGTGCGTTTCAAAGCCAACGAGATATAGGGGCCACCCTAGATGCCGAACACCGCCGACACCAGTGCCTGAATTTTGCCTCAATAGGCCAATAACCGCTCTCGCTTTAATATCCGACATATTTGCTGATTGTCGAAGTAGTAAACGGCTTCCTCTCGCTGGGGCACTGCAAATGAATACGAATCATACCACGGCTATTACATCCTGACCCTGTTGAACTAAATTATGCCCGGAGTATACTGAACGGCGTTAAATTCTCGCCTTCGTATATAAAGACGTCCCTTTACGCTAGATCGGTACAGTAGCACCTGCAATATACGTCCCATGGTGATCCACGTTTACACCAGACAGCCCCAGAGCCGCAAGGAACGGACCTTCACCCCGGCCGCAAAATTGTGAAAGCAACTCATTACTCCGAGGTTCTAGTGACAGACAGAAAAATATTTTCGTCAAGGATGTCTCAAGGCCGCAGGGTGAAAGGAGTCGAATAATAATGTCCGGCCAAAGTCCCAAAACGCAGCCAACGAATCTTGGTGCTGAATACGTGGCATTAGCGAGTACACAGGAGAGGACCATGTCCGGACGGTGTTTTCCGCGAAGCAAGAATAGTACGGCGCAGTCCCAAACGAGACGGCGAATGGTTAAACCCACGTCCGTTTTGCAGGCGCAGCATCGGACTGGTCTGTGTAGCCCATTGGCGGAACCACAGTTAGGTTGCCATCGGGGGATGTCGGTTGGTTCTTGTGTTTCCTCAATCGAGCAACCACGTGATCTGTCTAAGCGTACTCCGACCGCGCCTGGTTCATTGACACCTAGCCTATCGGGGTAGAGGAGGGGGTGTGGGGTAGCCGCATGGTGGAATAGGAGTTGATAATTCCGGCCTCCGTTGATTACGTAGACGGTGGGGCTCCAGATCTGGATCCGAGGTGAGCGTAACTGGTCTCACAGGGATCAGGAACCGGGACGGTGTAATAAAACCTCGCTCGCAAGTCCACGAGCCTTCTCGTTTCCCGGGTTTCCCTGATGCCCAGGATTCCAGAGTACCCTTACCGGGGTCCCAGAGTTCACCCTGAGTGCATTGCATGCCTGTTCGATAGCGTGGGCGGGGCTATTGCGCCTCGGTGGACCAATGAGTCACTTGAGTGCCTCAGTACAGTCACTTGGTCGTAGTCCCATTCAGTGTGATCGGTGACAGCCTGGCGTGTAAGGAGTTAGACCTTTGTTTTAGCTCAAGTTCCATAATATCGCGGTCGGCGTCTAAAGAAATAAGATGAATGCTCTGGTGGTCGACCGGGTTGGACACTGCAACCGGTGCCGCTGTACGGAACTCGGACCACCAAAAAGATGCGTCCACAAAAATATCGTGTTGAATTGGGCAGGGAAGAAGCACGGGCTAGAACCAGCGAGGTCCGCAGCGGTGCGTGCCTCCGACGCTGAGCTTTAGAGGGCAGCCTCTCACTGAGCTCACGGCTTGAGCTGCGTGAACAGGCCCCGGATTTCTTCCTCCCAGGTTACTCGCCACGGTCGCCGCCAAGCATCCACGACTGGAACAGGCTGATGGAGCCAAAGGGCACGCAAAACAAGTGCCTCAGTCTGGGCCCAATGTACGCTCTAGATTGACTATTCTAGGTGACGTAGTAAGGGTATCAACGAACGTATGAAAATCACCCGCCGTTCACTTTTGTTTATCGCAAGGAATGATGATGGCATGGCCTTAACAAACGCCACACCACTATCAACATTGTCATCATCATCATCATAATTATCACCATCGTCATCATCGTAACAATCTGTTCCTCAGTAAATGGAGTTTCAGTGGAGCCTTGCGTCTCAGTTCTTCACAGCGATAGAATAAAGAGGGTAAATTTCATCGTAGTCTTGTTGAGACAATGCGCATTAGTAGACATATAGTCGTATGACATCCACTTGCATTTTTTTGTGGAAAGAAAATAAAAAAATTAGTGCCCTTCCACTCGGTGAATATGGATGACCTGCAAAGCTGGACGCAGTCCATGGAGTGCACGAAACAAAACACGTTTATTGTAATTTGCGACAGAGCATACTACCTAGCTAATTAGCTGAATGAACCTCTGGAGGACCCAAGCTTTGTTCTTGCAGATAAACATGGAACTGCCGATGTTCCTCCGGCGTCGTAAGCACCTGGCTGTTTGTGTAAGACCGGATTCAGACTGTTTCCGCAACTGTAGTAACAACTTTGCAGAATGACGTCATTTCACGTCTCAGTAAAACGAACTGCGTGACATGCCATTTTTTTATGTCCATATATCATGATATGGCTTTTGCGTCGGTAGTCTGAACAGAGCCTAACCCACAAACCCAATTCGCTCTATCCCTAAGAACTGCGGACAGGTCCTATTGGACCGTTTAACGCCCGCGTTTAAACCTCGCACCAGCACAACGGACATGTCATCCATCAGTACGAGCATGAAACCTATGGCTGCGCGTGCAGGCCCCCATGCTCCCTCCAATTATTCTCCACTACAAACCTGCGCACGCATAAACCAGCAACTGGTCATGTGCGGTGGCTAGGAAGTTATAGACGCCGTCAAAAATATACCCTGAAAGCCCTCTGAACAAGTAACATTGGCTCACGCCGGCGTTCCAAGCGCGAAAGTTGCTGTTCATCCGGGGGGAATTCGCCGCTACTCGACGAGCTGAACTTGAGGCGGTAACGGCGGCGCCAGCAGCTCTCCGTTGTTTTTGCGCCCATTCGCGCAATTCTTGCTCTTCTTCCTCCAAACAAACGGCAAGCATCCGGACCATGGCGATTTAAAACCTGAAAGCCCTTGAGCTCTATTCTCGTGTACAAACATGTGGCTGTCCGTTTTCCTTCCCCCTCGTATGCATCTCGCTGTGGGAGTCAGATGTCTGTGTAACTCAGCAACCCACTCCCTAACCACTCGGTTGAGAAGGACACCCGACAAACCGCATTGAGCTATGTGAATTTGACCCCTAAATCTCCAACCACCACAACCTGTATTTCATCCGTAGCGCCATGAAGCCTAGCTGTGCGTGCTCGCCCCCCTTTTTCTACCCGAAAACCGTGCACGCATAAACCGGCAACCGGTGATGGCGCATCCTTAGGCCTTAGAGACACCGGCAAAAATGTCGCTCGGAAGGCCTTCCAGCTGAAAATGAAATATGGGGTCAAGCCGGCGTTCCAGCTGGGGAAGTTTCTCTTCTACCGGGAGGGATTCGCAGCTACTTGGCGAAGTGAATTTGAGCGGAAACGGCGAAGGCGGGTTTCGGTCATTTTAGGGGGCAGCCCTTTGGCAGCCGTTTCCTGGGCTTCGCGGGAGCGGCGCCTGTTTACCTCCGCCTAACCCAGTGAGCCAACGCAGCAGCGACGAAAGAAATAAAACGGAGAGGAGCGTCTAGTGAAGGGGGAAGTGGAGTACGACACGTGAGGCTATGGCGTCATCTCTCTCACTGCCTTCCCTCACATATGTCTAATGCGTCGCCACCAAGGAGCGCCCTCCCCCTGACACTTTCCCAAGACGCTGTTCCATTCGCCGATAATCCAAATTACGTGACATTTGCGCGGGAGGTTCAAGCACGATTCCCGACAGTATGCTCGTGGCTCCCTTGTGCGGGGTTAATCCGAACCATGTGACATTTGCGCGGGAGATTCAAACACGACTTGCAACATGCTGGCCGCCGCCGGCGGTGCGCGGCGAAGTAGCAGCAGACTAGCTCACGCCGCCGTGCGTTCGCTGATCACGCAAACACTTTCTGAGACGCAGCAGAAATTCGCCAGGACCGAGAAGACTGCAGCTCGTGCTGCGCACAAATTTCATACTACGGAGTATAGTAATCGTCAGTGCATTTTTCTACGCCCATCCGTGCATTTGTTTATTTTTCGCAATCAGCTGATAACCGTCCTACGGCCGTTATCTGCCGACTGCGTAACTTGCCAAAGGGGCATCCGTGTAGGCGAGGGGGAACATAGTCGTGCAAGAGGTGTTATCGGTGGCCAGGAGGAGCCACGGAACGGCGCCGAGTAAATCGTCGATGACGCCGGAGTGAAAATTGAGGGGGGGGGGGGGTACACAAATACTGCTTTGCAGCAATATCGTTTTCGCTCCCTCAATTTACACATTGCTTCCGCGAACAGCAAAGGGTCCACGACTTTGCGGAATGATACTAACGAGCAGCGTTGAGGGCCACGTGTCAAATAAAATCCGACGTTGTCAGCGGTGTTGACCGCAAGCAAAAAATTGTTGTCAGGGGAAAATTTCGCAGCGCCTCCTTCTGGCGCCCACTGAAACCCTTCGAATCGTAAGGTGCCGCTCCACAGTAGGCGTGCGAGCAGGAGGAGAAAGTTTTCACCACTCGCGGGTGCCGCAAGGGGGTAGGTACGATGACGTCAGCACTAGGGTGTAATACGCCCTAATAAATGATAATGCGACACGAACGCTGCCAGATAACGCTCCCGCATCACACGCTTAAAGTCGAAGCTTAAAGTTGCCATGCAGACAAAACACAAGTTTGGTGCATGCGAAAGATTGCTTTGTTACAATAAAACTTCCACCAATTTTAACTTAAACTTCGCTCAGATAAGCTGTATAATTAGGAAAAAAGGGAATGGCCATGCGACTCACTAGCTCGATTCCGACACTAGAACCTATGACGTCATATGCAAAGCCGTCTGATTGGCTTTGGCCAGCAAAAGCAAACGCAAAGTAAGCATTCCCTTTAAGCTTGCAGAAACGGCTCTTTTCTTTTAAGTGTAAGAGAGAGAGAGCGCAAAGATAAAAGAAAGGCAGGAATGTTAACCAGGCTACGGCGTAGTATTCTATCATTCCCGGGGGAGAGGGGAACAATGAGGAAGAAGAGAAAAAGATAAAAATAAGGGGAAAGGTAAAGTGGTGTAAAGTGGTGTGCCCAGCGGTAGGACACATATACAAACACGTTAAGTGAGCTCATTGATGGTAGTCTTTCCCGTTACAGTCTTCATTGCAATTCCGTCGTTTTTAGAACACACAGGAGTGCTTTTGCGCCTTGTTCGTAGATGGCGGAGAAGGCCAGTGGGCCAGGATTTTCTCCTAAGAAAACGGGCGCGGAGAGTCCAGCTTCCGTAAAGTTGAAGAGAATTGGCTTCTTTCCGATGAAAAACGTGGACACTCGCGTAGGGCATGTCGTGTGGTCTCTGGTGAGACAGACTTCGCACGCCTCCCTGGCTGCCATTTCAATTAGATTGCGTCAGGTCATGGGAGGCCTAACGAAAGGGGACGCTGAAGATGCGGGTCCAGGGCATGAATACGAGCGCTCGCGAACTCTTGGGTAGTCCATTTGGGTAGCGTGATCTCCCGGTAGAGTTTGCGGAGAGTCCTAGCTTCGTCCGTCCTCGATAACGGAATGGATAAGCTCTCTGTTTTTTTGTGTGCCAAGCGGGCGGCAGCGTCCGCACTTCCGTTTCCGACAATGCCGCAATGACTGGGAAGCCACTGGAAGGCAATGTCATGACCCGCTTGGGCGGCGCGGTCGTAATATAGTCTTATCTCGGTCAGCAGCTGTTCATGAGGTCCACGGCACAGGGCTGACTGGAGCGATTGAAGCGCAGGCTTTGAGTCGCAGAGGATCGCCAAACGTCGGCCAGAATTTTGTTCAATGGTGTGAAAGTTCTGTAACCGTAGAAGTTATAAGATGAGCTATTTTGAATTCTGTGGACATGGAGATTCGTTGTGTGACAACGGCGTCTGCAGAACCAGATGTTGTTACAGAGCCATCGGTGTAAATATGGGTGCGGTCACTGTATCTCTCGTGTAAATATATGAGAGTTAGCTGCTGTAGTGCCAGCGATGAAAAATCTTGCGTCTTGCGTGCTCCGCGCCGCCAGAATTCCTTTCCTCTGTAAACACGTGGAGCGCCTAACAAAGCCTGGTCGCCTACCCATTGACGCATCCCAGCCGCCGAGTCGCCAGGGTCGGCCGTGTGACGAACGGAAACTTCACCCAGCAGCTTCGAGCAGTGCAACTGTCGTAGACTGAACCTCTGGTGCCCTCTTCCTATGTTTGACCCCTTGACTGACCTCCAGCTCCTGTCCTGTTCGGGCATTCCCGTGGCGGTAATCGCGGTCGTTAAAATGTCAACGGTCCCCCTATGCCGGTTTCCCAAAAGAACGCAGGGAAATCCTCCTTCGAAAGCTGACATCGCTTTCAGCTATTATGGGGCGACCGACGCGTTCGTAGGCGTCGTCTCTGGGCCCGCTCAGCGGTTGATTACAAAAGCACGGCGAATAAGAAAGAAGCCTCGGTGGTTTTTCGATGCGACTGCATCTCATTCACCCGCCTTGTCCATGCATGCATGCATCCCTCCATCCATCCGGCGTCGTCGTCGTTGTCTGCGCCAGCTGCGCATGCGCTCTCCGCCGCTCTCACCGCAGCGTTATCTGCGGGTTAGCGCTCGCTCCTTGCAATGCCAGCTGTGCGTCGGCGCGCGCTAGCGCTCGGTTAACGCATGCTCATGCGCTCCTCTCTCTCATTCCCCTCACCGCTATGCGGCGGTATACAACGCGGTACCTGCGCCGCTCCGCTCCGTCGTTCCAGCACCCGTGCTCCTATGTCCAACGCTGCTTTGAATGGAGACTAACAAGCCTGCTATCGCGATGGTCGGCGCAACCGCAACAAGCACCGGCCAGCCCAATAACAGAACTGCTAGCACCATTGACGATGAGGCTGCAAAGCGACGTGCACGGGATGCGAGAACCCCGTAGTAGACGGAAATGCATCGTACGCGTTCATGGCACGTTTTACGCGATGGGAGAATCAACCCAACGGAAACGCCAAGGGAAACCCACGATGAGTCGCATCTACACAGGGTTCTCGCGAGGGGAGGTGGGCGTAATTTCTCATTGCGCCCCTCACGCCCAAGTCAGCTCATCCGGCGTGAAAACAAACACCGCACAGGTAAACAAGCTAACCCCAGAGAAAGACACCTAGCTGCCGGGCGGTTTTATTTAATAGTGAGGGGCCCAAACTTAACCGATGGCATACTAGAAAGGTGATGATCAGGCATCCTGGTTAGGTGCCTAATGTGCGCGCTGAGTGTTTCAGTTGTCCCGTAAGTGTGCAAGGGGTGATCACGAGCCACAGCAATGGTTGCAGCTGTTGAGGTGCTTAAGTGTACTTCCTATTAATCTATAGGATTTAGAATTGTGGAGTGAAACAATGTAACTTACGAAAGTATACGCAGACATAGAAGTACCAGTGCTTACTGCTGTTGGTACTGCGCGCATTGTTTGTTATAGCTGAACAGCGGTGCGGAGCACTGGGGTTGTCTCAGACGACACTGGCCGATTGGTGTAAGCTACATTGTCTTACGTGACCTTGATTGTTGAACATAGCCTATGTTTCAGAAAACAATAATTATCGTAGCAAAAACAAACCAGGAGCAAATACGGTCAAAAACAAAACAAAGGCGAATAGCGGTGTGGAGCACTATGGTGGCGCCATCTAGGAGGGCTGACGGGTAAACAAGGCTATGCAGTCCGCTTCAGATCGAACGGCGCACTTGAAGTGCCCATGAAGATCCGCCATGGGACGTCGTGGCAGACGTCGCAAAACACGATTTACCTGGAGAATCAAAATTTTAACTGAAGTTCATTAATTTACCCGTGAATAAAGCATCATTTGCCACCGAAAAAGCGTGCGGGGCACTGTAAAACACCAAATATTTCGCATTAAACCAACTTGTATTTGTCGCATGGCCCTTTTAGCGCCTTCCAATATTGGTAGGTTGGCTTCAAAGAACAGACCGGGCAACGGAACTTCAGTGGACTCGGCGCCTACACGAACGATAAGCTGCGTTACTGTGATTAATCATCATCGAAAGTATCTCTTCAACGTCCACCTTAGCGGTCATTAGTTAGCGGTCCTTTGGCTTCCAACACTTCCCCCTTCGTGCCATCGCTTTCTCCTTTTACGCTCGATGTTTTATAGCATCGATGTGTGCTTTTTTCTTGCGTTTATATTTCTGGTTTGCGACAGGACGTGATTTGCGGCCATCCCGTTTATTCCATGCCAACCGCTGAGACGAAGAAGTGCTAAAAAAAAAGAGATTGCAGGAATGGCAGAAGATGCAGGAGCATGAAAGAACGCACTCAGCGATAACAACCCCCATAACGTGAAATATGTTCGTCCTTCGCTTTTAAAGAGTTCGGAACGCCACCTCCCAAGTAAAATGTTGTCCTAAAGTGCATCCTTGATAGAAAGCCCCGATCAGGCAGATAAAAAGGAACAGCTACGGGCGCAAATCCATAAGTTATTGGGATGCCTGAGAAAGCGAGCGAGATATATTTTTTTGTCGTAAATTTTTCTGTGGAACATCATTTCGCCTTCCGTGTTTCTATTACATGGTGTCGAAGCTTGAAGTAAAAGGGGGCGTTTCAAAGAACACGCTGCCACTCGAATAAAGCCCACACAGTACCAAACCAAAACAAGACGACAGCACGCAGATTCCATTGTGTGCGCAAATGGATCTTGCTTCTTTAGAGAAACATCATATAATTCCATTTCTCAATTTTTTTTAAAAAATTGGGTAGTCTGCAATGAAATGTTATGCCGGATTACTCTCAATGTAAACGATATGGACCTGTCATTTTTTATTTGAAATCTCTGTCATCTGCAACTAAACACTATAGGGCATGGCCTAAAACATAACCTACTCTCTTTTATCAATATATTAAGCTGAATTGAACTTTCCTTAAAGCAGCATAATGAAATAATCCCGCTTGCCATTATTGAGAGTAAAAGTTTGGGTAGTCTGTAAACAGGCCTTACGGCGGGTTTCTTGTAAACTAACCGCATTAGGGCTCTCATTAGTTTAGACTGAAATCTGAGCCATGTGTAACTAATATTTATGGAGAATTTCTTGCAACATACACAACCCCACTTTTCGCTATTGTAGGTTGAAATGAATTTTGCTTAACTGAGTTACGCAGTCTCATTTCTCAATTTTTGATGTAAGGATTTCAATCACCTGCACGAAGATATTATGACGGATTCCTTGGAATAGAACCGCATTATGGCTCTAATTTTGAACAGCGAATCTGTTGTTACTCGCCGTAAGTTCGGGGGTTCATGCGCGCAGACAACTGTCTGCGTGGAACGTTATTGCGCAGGCGTCCAGTAGCGGTCGCATTACCCACTCGACAAGGGAAACACACGTCATAGCGGCCGCCTCCGCATTCGAAGTATCCCCATGATGGTCGCAACATCTGCTCGGAACGAGAAAGACATGTCATAACCTGCGCTTCTCGGTTCGTTGTACGCATGCGCGTGGTCGTCGTAGGCATGCGCTCAGTATTGGCGATGAGCGCGAACACGGGCGGCGCTGCGAAGCGCGCCCCCGTGTCGTCGGCTTAGGGATTCTCGCATTTGTCGTCTGCTTCACTCAGGCTCGCTCTCCCTGCTGTTTCTTAGCGCTCGGTCGACGTCTGATGCTTGTCCGCTCCAGAATTTGCGTGTGCGTAACTTTTTGTCATAATAATGGGCTTAAAATGGCATACACTAGCTGAAGGCGTGAGTTAAAGTATTGTTTTCGATACTGCTACGGAAGAAACAGTGACGGCGTCGCCCCACTCTTTGCGAAGCCTGTCCTGTGCGGAGCGCGAAGATTCGGAGCTAGGCGTCAGCTTCTGTATTAAGCAATCTTTCGATCAAACGGAATAGCCAGGTGTTAGTAGCCGGCAACAGTGAAAATACAAGACCTAAAACAAATTGTAAGCCTTCAGGGCTGTCGGCTTCGACAGAGGGCATTACAAGTCCCGGTAATCATATGTTATATGGTAAAACAGTTTTTGCAACCTTGCCGAACGCTCGAAAGTATTGTATCACATCTCTTTACGTTGTCATGGCATGAAAGTCTATGCCGACGTGCACTATGGGCTAGAAAAACTCTAGGCTGAGTTCCAAATAACCCACTATGCGCATAGGCTGGTTTTATGCCAGGCTTCTAACCACTATGAAGGTTTATTGACAAAAACCAGTCACGTCTACGGTAACGATAAAGTAACCAAATGTTTGTTCAGACCTGGAGGGATATTTCGGTACATTTCCCGCAGCTATATCTTCCCAATATTCGGATATGCGTTATAGGAAAATTGCACTCAAGAGGAGGAGTAGTAGGTGGATGAGCAGAATACTTTATAAGGAAGAGGCATGCCAACGGCAACGCCAGGCTGAAGAGCAGCGGCGGTGCAGGCAAACACTGCTAGCACAGCGGCGGCGTCAGTCCCAGTCACCGGCGTCCATAAGGCTATCCACACCCGTAACTCAAGCGACCCCAGATGCTTCCGGCATCAAGAGTGAAATCTAGGAGATAGTGATTAAAAACACTATGCACGCAACTACCCACAATGATGGCCGAATATTGTAAACTCACTCAATTGACCCCGCCAACAGGCCCTGCTTCCACAGCCTCTTCCATTCAGCATGGCTTCGAATAATATCCAACTGTTACAGTGGAACTGCAGAAAGAAGGAAGGAAGGAAGAAATACTTTGTTGAATGCCTGCAACAGACACAGTGTGTACACTGCGCCCAGACGTAGCCACTCGTCGATCCCGACGTCACCCCTACTCGGACCACCCCTTCGCTACTCCCTACGGGGTTGGACGCGCTGCCCCATAAGGGAGGGCGTCGCCCCGCAGCTTTCACTTCGGTGCTGCTTTTTCGAGGGCCGCCAGCACCTGCTGGACGGCTGATAGTTGGGTGTCCTTGTCATAACTGCGCACTGCTTCTTGGATCCACGGCGGTAGGTCTATCCTGGTTGCCGCCTCGTTAGGTCGCACTTCCACTTCCCACTCCCAGAGTAAGTGGGCAGTCGAGGCCCTAGCATTGTTACATAACACGCACGTGTCGTCCGTATAGAGTTCTGGCTGTATGTGCTTCATGACGACCGGGGTCAGCAGTGAATTCGTCTGCAGCTGTATGAACGTGGACGCTTCCTCCCTGGTTAGCTCGGGGTGAGGCGGTGCCAGCACCCTCCTACAATTTCTATAATATTTGGTGATACCCTGAAAGGTATCGTACCTGTCCTTCGTCTCGGTTCACCACTCTGCAGACGATTCAACTGCTGCCGCGCGGCCAGCTAATCCTCGCGCGACTGCGTTCGCTGTGGTTGGTGGCGAGTTCCGATACCTCGTTCCCCGCATGGGCGAGAAACCACCTGATTGTCACCTTGCGTCCGTCGATGTTTACCCGCTCGAGCACCCGCACCGCTTCACAGTACAGCCAACCCTTGGCGAAACTGCGCACTGCACTCTTTGAGTCGCTAAGCACCGTCGTCGTCTCTGGGTCCGCGATGGCCAGGGCGATGGACCAGCTCTTCCGCTCGCTGCGCGTCTCTCGTGACGATGCTCGCGGCGTTCACCGTGACTCCCGTCTTCCCATCTTTCACTACCGCTGCGAAGCACTGGCGGTCGCCGTACTCTGCGGCGTCGACGAACTGCAGAAGCCTCCACGCTAACGCTATCGAACGCAGTGAAAGATTTCGTACAGCTGAAGAGAAACCCTACGCACTACTCCTGCAGGAGACGCGTGGCACAGGGCCAGTATTGTGTGGATACAAAGGGTACTTCACTCCAAGCATTGTACACGAACCAGTTGAGGGCACAAAGGAAATTATCGCACAGGCCGGGGTCTATGTCCGAAATGATGTCAGGCAGTGCCAAATAGACACGAAAGAGTTCTGTACCCTATTTATAGAAGTTGATGCCGTGCGCACTCGAATTGCGCAGGGGCGCACGTTGCTGATTATCTCGGCCTACATCCGCACTGATACTGGGCGGCGGTGCAGAGTCAGCTTCGAGTGGATGAGCAGAATTAGGACCTTGTTTCCAAACAATGAAATTGTAATAGGTGGAGAGTTCAATGCTGCGAGCACCACCTGGGGGTATAAGAACACTACGGTTCGCGGCCAGAACCTCGAAGACGAAGCAAATGAAGCCGACCTACACCTCATTAACGACTTGGACTACCCAACCCGCATCGCCCTTCACTCAAGGCAAAGAAACACTACTTCTGACCTAACGTGGGCGACTGAAAATACGATTCGCCAGTGGCGCTGCAATAGCGATCCCTGGAGCAGCGATCACTACCCAATTTGGCTGGAACTTCGTGGCCTTGTTCAAGAGAAACGCCGACAAGTGACCTGCACAGACTGGAATAAGTTCCGTGAGCTTGTCGAGGAGGCTCACGAGAGCTCCCTCGTCACTCGAATCCTCGACGCAGCAAAGGCGGCAGCGACTACGGTCACTGTAGACGTGGAGACCCCCTCGCCGGACAAGCACCTACTCAACTTATGGGCAACGCGAGAACAACTTCAAGTCTAATACCATCAAGGGGGCAAGGCATACAAAGACCTCCTCCGCATAAGGCACAAAACAGCCCAAATTATAAGTCACACGAAACAGTTAACTCGGCAACGGTGGGAGGAGCACTGTGCGTCCTTCGGAAAGGACACGGGACTCCGCAGACTCTGGAGTACATTTCACGCCCTCAGTGACAAACGTAAAACGCCAGGTGTCGTCGAAACAGTGCTCCTCACTCAGGGGATCTCCCAGAAGGAGTTTGAAAAACAGGCAGCGAACGTATTTTTCCCGCAGCCCGTACAACCTCCATCACCCGATATATACGAGAATGAGCCAGTCGATGAAAGGAACGAGTTGGATACGCCCTTCACCCACGCCGAACTTTACACCGCCCTAGAACAGGTGCGGATCTAAAGTTCCCCAGGTAAAGACGGGGTCACATGGACAATACTCCGTAACCTACCCGCACCTCAAAAGGAAGCCCTACTTGACGACATCAATGCAATTTGGATTAGCAGTTAACTGCCCCCCTTAAATGAAGCACGCCGTAGTGGCGCTAATACCGAAGTCGGGTAAGCGTCCCACCGAGACTCCTAATCTACGTCCGATTTCCTTGACTTCCACAGTGTGCAAACTCATAGAACGAATGTGCACAAACAGGCTCGATCACTACCTGGAAGAAGTGTCAGAATACTTTCACCCAAATCAGACTGGATTCCGTCCAAATCTTTGCACTCATGATAGCCTCTTTCTTTTAAGGAGAATCTTGAGCCCTCGCCGGTTTTCCCAGCCGAACATTCTCGTTGCGGTGGACCTCAAGAAAGCGTTTGATTCCGTGACTCACCAGGCCCTTCTACGGGAACTTCATGAGGCGTATCCCGGCAAGAGGATGTTAAACTTCATCAGAAGCTTCCTTGCAAATCGAACCTTTGAGATTCGCTCTGGGCATACAGAACCAACCAGCTTCACGAACTGCGTTGGGGTTCCACAGGGGTCGATTCTCTCGCCCTTGCTCTTCAATGTGGTTATGCGTGGGCTCACCCAAGAACTCTGTAAAATTCGAGGTATGCATTTTACTCTGTACGCAGATGATATTACCATCTGGACTGAAGCCCCTGGCCACAAAAAGATGGAGTTGGCTGTGGCCGCACTGCAGGAGGCACTCTCCACCCTGGAGCGATACCTCGAGCATACCGGCATGCAGCTGTCGGTCGAGAAGACACAGTATATCCTGATCGGAGGCACTCCTGAAGAACGAGCTAAGGTATCCCTTTCGCTAGAGAGGAGTCCACTCAAGCGACCAGACGCAGGATGGATCAGGATCCTCGGTATACCCATCGCGGAGCGGGGAGGTGCAACCGAATGGTTAAGGCAACTGGAGCCTACATGGAAAAAACTCCTCCACCTGATCAAATGACTCGCAAGCAAATTCGGAGGAGCCACGTCGGAGGTAGCCCGCACTCTATAGTTCACGCCGTGCTCGTCTCACGCGCCACGTATGGTGCTCTGTGCTACCGCCTGACGAAAGCACAAACTGAAAAGCTCGAAACGATGTATAGAGCTGTTCTGTGAGTAGTTACCGGCCTGCCGCGGCGCACACGCATCTACGAACTGTACCGTTATGCGCGACTCCCACCTTGCGGGAGCTAATAAACGATCGACGGAAAGGTGCGGCTGACCGCCGTCAGTACACTCTCTAAGGACAGCGGCTCCTACTACATGAAGACCCTCAAATGCAAGCCGTACTAGAAGATGTTCCGCCCCACATTCCGCCGGGGCAAGACATCCAAATAACAGATCTCAAGCCGCTATCGCGCAAGACAAACGTACAAAAATACGCCCAGCAGCGAAAAACAATAGCACAGACCCTTAACGCACATAAACCTGACCCGGAGGAGCTACGCATCCATACAGACTGCTCATGGGACCCCGAGGCCCGAATCGCAGCTATGGCAGCGAGAAGAGAGGACGGTGCCCACCGCTCAGAAAGGTTCCTTCTAGAAGAGACCCCCTCAACCACAGAACTCGAACTCCAAGCCATTCACCTTATCCCCCTCTGGGTGCTTGAATTCTTGTCTACAGATGGCACCAAGCACGTACGACGGATCAGGGTTTTACGGAGAGTGCTAGGGCACTCAAAAACCTGGTTGGGCCCCCGCGAGTGACCTCCACAGAATATGCCATAAAGCAGACTTGCCGCGAACTACAACGGAACAGCAATATTGATGTCAAGGTCCTCTGGGTACCCGGACAATCTGGCAACACGGGCAATGAGACTGTGCACAAGCTGGCCAGTGAGGCTCGCTCTTCCCACCACTCGCAGCTTGAGCCCACTCCTCTCAAAGCCCTGAGTCATAGCCCTGAAAAGCAGCGAAGAAGGAACAAGCTTCAAAGGTCCAAAGAGCTCCTGACCCACGTACCACCCCTTGAGGATCCCCTACCGAAGGGTCTTCCCCGGGGCGCCCAATTGTTCGTGGTGAAAGCACGAAGTGGCTTTGCCGTCACGGAGGACGTGGTGGCAAGGTGGAACCACGCACAGAAGTACTCCAAGCAGCCGAACCCGCCACCTTTCTCGCCGCCCCAGTGTAGTGTGTGCTTGGCCGCCCAGCCGGCTAACATGCGTCACCTGGTGTGGGACTGTGAAGGACTGAAGGACGCACGTGACAAACATCGCCCGTCATCCGTATCTACATACGAGGACTGGATCCGGCCAACACACGACCACAAGAGAATTCTACTCTCACTGTGGACATTTGCGTGTGAAGCCTCCATAGTGCGACGCACGTAACCCCCTTCCCTTTTCCCCCTCCCACCGCAACAGGCCTAGTTCCGTCCTATTCATAATAAATTTTACAACAACAACAACAATTTAACAATGAAATCGAGCTCTTTAGTGGGCCGGGTCCTCAGTCCAGGAGAAGAGAGTAAGAGTAATTTTCTTCAATTCATAGAACGCCATCCTGAGTAGAATAGGATTTCTTCTTTGCGCCTCGAATGGTTGGAAACCAATAAAGAGCTGCTTGCATTTCATCAGTTTGGATTCTTGTAATATATGCACGTATACAATTTATTGCGTTCGTTAGCGAGTATATCATGCCTTCAACACCGTAATCATGTTATCATTGTTCGGGTTGAAAGTCAGGTCGTTATGGTAGAAATTCGGAGAACAAAAGCCGCCTTCGAGTACTCTGTACAACGTTGTCTGGGGCGCGATCGCGGTAGCGTAGCAGAAACGTTCTCATTGTATTTCCATGTGAATAAAATAAACAATGCACGCTGAAGATGTGCACTTTCTTGCAGCCAGCCGAAACGAAAGCCAATTTGTGAAGAAGGGAATGCATGACACACAACCTGAAGAAAATATCCACACTATCTTTGTGAGCCTCCGAAACATCCCCAAACCTCCTGATAAGACGTTTGTGATGGTGAAGAAAAATTAATGTGTTGGGTACAAAAAAAAAGAACATTCCTCTGATACAAACAAGTCAACAACAACGAAAGAAATAAAAGGCAGCCGTTTTATTTCCTGCTGTGTGATGCGCGTGTAGGGGTCCGCTGCTTGGAGCGCAGTATTAGACTGTTGAGTCTTTATAAGAGCATCTCAAAAACACTGCAGGAAAGCCTACGCGTTTTCAATGCTTATTGGTGAGCTCTGAGCGCTGATCCTCGCGAATAAGATAGAAAGGACGAGCTACAGAAGATCTTCTGACCGATGCTCTGAAGAAAGTTGTTCTCTATCTCCTCGTGTGTTGCCAACTTGTGGGAGCTACAGCTTGAAATTATTTAGATCTGTCAAAAGCTGGCAAAAATAACTGAATTACTAGAACTACGATTTTAATGCACTAAAGCAACAAAGCGGGCGATTTCTAGCACAGACACTGGTGCCACTCCTAAGCGGAGTGTAGCAGACGACAGCAGCGTGGGTCCCTAAGCCGACGTCAGAGCCAGGGGGCGCCACTCAAACATCTCACCGCCAATAGGGATCTTCGGCTTCTCCTTGTCCCCTCGCAGCATTGCTAACGTCCACACGCATATGACTTGTTCGACACACACGACGACGACGACTATGAAAAATAAATACTGAAACTTAACCATGTGTCCATCAATGTTCACCTACAGCTTCGCCATTCAAGTATTGCGCGTGAGTGCAAGTTTTCCCGGATTTCCTTTTTTAGATATCGGTGATCTGTAAATAAACCTCATGGTGGCTAGCCTGCAACATACGCTAATCGTAGTTGTCAATATTTAGGAATAAATTTTTTGCAGCCAGCTCTCTGCACCCAGGCGTTGTAATAACTTTTCTCCGGAAATAATTTCAGCGCAATTATGGTGTTTAAAAAACTAAGTTCTCTTGCCTACAAGAGAACACCGAGACTGATTTGTTTATACAAGCACACGACGCATATCATGTCCCTCCTTCTGAGTTATTAATGCCTCCCCGTAGCAAAAAAGTAACCTTTGTAAAAATCTTGCTTGATAGGACGTTTTTCATGACCTCCTGGTGTTCATGGCCACCCACACTACATACACTACAAACCGTCCCCTTTGTAAAGAAAGTTATGTTATAACAAAGTTCGTTCCCTGTTTCTGGGATCTTGTTATGCCGAAGGTTTACTGTACGTACCCAGACAAAGTACGTCTAACATCGTTCAGTAACTAACTACTCAAACTAATAAACTGAGGAAGCGCGTTCACACTTCTGAACAATGCGGACGAAATAAAAATTTCAAGCCATGCCAAGGTGAGTAGCCTAGAACGACACAGTGCCTTACAACGACACAGTGAACGACACAGTTCAGGTGCACTTTTCTGGCTCATCGTAATTCTTTCAGTAGTGATTACTCCATTGTCATTGGAAAGCTTGGCTGCTCCTCCACCGGATCTTCGCACGATCCTCTGGCTTCGCCTCGCCAGGCACTTTGCACACGTGCGGGGCTCTGACCATTGCGAGGTACCCGTCTAAGCGCCTTCCAAGGCCACTAGAAGGCCATTTTTGGCAGCCCGGACATGTATCGCTTCAAACAGAGCTATATCTCTTTCTCTCTCTCTTTCTCTGAAGCTGTTGAGTGGCGAATGCTTGCTGTATGGGGAGTACATTTGATAACAAATTACACAAAAACTATTCAGAGTTTTACAAAGTATTTTTACAGTGTTCCTACCTAAGTTGACTGGTTACACAACAAAATATTCCTTTCCTGCACGCAATGGTCTTGCCAGATTCCAGAGTGGTCGGAATTTTGAGCGACAAAGCTGGGGATGACGCTATTTTGCTATTTATCGGACACTACAGCTTCTTTCTGATTGAAAAGGGTGCCACCTGCGTTCCTCATTTGTCTCGTCATGCAATTCCAGCCTCGACTATCTTCTACAAATTGAGACCAAAAAACAGAGGATGGGCTTCGACTAAGCACCCGAATACCCCTCCACGTCTAACAAAGCCATGCACGGGTTTCCATCCAACCGCTCCAGATGCCCGGCTCGTAACCTCTTATCGTCTGTACAAACCATTAACCGGCCGAGTCGAGTCGCATGCGAATGTGATTCCGGGCCTGGCCGATACTCTATGGCAAACGGATCGGGCCGCATTATTCCCAAACACGTGTAATTTGCGACTCGGCCCGCCTTGTAAGCCCATCACGTCGGAGCCTTGCGCCACGCCACCGCTAATTAATCAAGCACCGTAAGAGCGCTGGCAACGGGTCGTTAGCACCCGACTTGTGCGCCAGGAATCCTGCAGGTTCACTCTGGCTTCTTCTTTCACTGCTGGGGCTATTTTGCCAGCATTACCTTCTAATCTCGTACAGGGGAACTTTGTTAAGCCGTGTTTGACGGGCAGGCAGAAATACTGCGTGCGCGTACAAAACGGTGTAGTACGGCGCAACGGGTTAAAAGGAAGCGTTGGTTATGCGGCTTTGGAGGGAGTTTCCAACCAAGCGACTTAGTGAGCATAGGCTGCGGTTCAAGGACAGTCATGGGATTAAGATTCTCCACAATGCGCTCAATTGACCAAATCCAAGTCTCCAACGATAAACGTTCGGCGAATGACACCGTCGAGCCCACGGTATAACCGCTTTTCAAATGGAGGCGGAAAGCGCAAACGCCCCTGTGTCGAGATTTCGGCGCACGTTAAAGATCCCCAGGTGGTCAGAATTGATCCGGATCCCTCCACTACGGCGGGCCTCGAACCCCATGGGTATTGTCATCATGTTAAAACCCCAAAATTCAATTTCCCTCAAATGTTTGGTCGGCATTGTGGCGTCACGCAAGGCAACGAGGGCGTTCTGGAATGTGCAGTGCTCTAGGCGTTTCGGGTGAAATGCTAGGCACGTGGCTTTCATCGCCAAATTTGGTTCACTGAAGACTATAAGATGGTCACATGTGTGCGTTTGCACGAAACGGAAAATCGGAATTCCTTAAAAGTGTATCTTACAGCGGAGTTACTCTGTTTGTAAGTTTACCACGATGATTGCCACGGAGAAATGACTGGACCATTTCAAAAATACACTTCAATACAGCTCGGTGTTAGGCTACTTGGTTTCTTATCATGTTTAAACGTAGTGCGCTGAAGTTAACCCGGGAGATCAGAAAAAAAAAAGAAAGCACGGGGTTCCCCGTATCAACTGTTGCGTTTGTACCCTTTTTTCTGTGTTTGTCTTGTGAACTTCAACACTATACATTTGAAATACCAAAAATGAAGCTGGTGATTTTTGACCACTGATGCGTTCCCAACAGAAAAAGAAGTCAAAAGCAAAGAAAGACAGTGCAGTATTCGTTTAGGAAAAGGCTAAAAAAGAGTTTAGGTTGCCCTTTTTGTTGTGCCGAAGCTTTCCTAGGCCAATTCATAAACAATAGTACTGTCAGAATAACATGAAACCCTAGTGATCGGAAGCACGTAAATACGTCAAAAAAGTTTAGCTACCAGATTTATATAAATTTCAAAGCTGCACATAAAAAAGATAGCCGTCTTTAGTATTTTTTGCAGACCTTATTCATATGCTAAACTTTTTACGCTCCCAACGTGTCCAAGAAAGTAAAAAAAATGTTTTTTATCCCTGAATTTCCTTTCAGTTTTCAATTTTTCGCACGTTTTTCCCGGCTACAAAAAGCAAAACACAACTTTGCCAGGGCTACTGTCTTCACTAACCTGTCCTAAATGAATTAATCCAAACTACTCTCTGGTTTTAAATCTTGAATGTGTTTCACCATACTGCAAAAAAACCAAAGCCCCGTCACTTGGAGAGCAACCTCCTCTGCTAGCTTGACCCAAATACTGACAGCCAGCAGCCACGTACAGCTGAACTGAACGCCGGAAGCTCTCCCGGCTTATCCCCGTCAAGAAATAATCCGGCTAAAAGTCTCCACCAGGCCCGGCGCAGAGTTTGCCGGCGCAACAACTTGGGATCGCAAGCGCCAAGCCTTGCGCCGGAGAGACGTAGACGAGAGCAAACGAGAACGACGACGCCAGCAGACGACCGTAGCAGACAGCGGAGCAGACGATTGAGACGCGCGCGTACGTTAGGCGCCGAACGATGGCGCTGGCGCTTGAGTTATCGGACTTCGTTTTTTCTCCTTTCGCCGAGTCCAATGCACGGCGCTCCGTGCCTAGGGCCGCGTCAGTGCGGTGTGCTTGGTCGCGAACGAAAGGGCTCGCAGGTGACGTCCCCGCCTGTTGCCGCGCGCTGAGGACGCCTCCGACCGGTGAGTGGCACGGAGTCTCCTTGCACTCGCTCTCGCATCGCACGCGCACGCATCGCCGCGGCTGAAATCGAAAGTTATACGTGCTCACCGTCCCGTCCAGATGGTGTCGGTCTCTACGGGCGCCTGCAAAAAAAAAAAGCAATTAGGTATTAACGCAAGCTCACATATATACCGAACTGGTATTAGAGCTCTCACTGGAGACCGCCGAAAAAGTGTAAGTAAAAACTTATCCGGTGCCCATAAATGGTAATTTCCCGGCTACCATAACAAGGATGAGCTAATTTTCACGTTGTAAACAGTCCTGGGGTGCTGTTGAGATTTAAATACATGTGCGGCAGCTGTGACAGTAGGTTGTACACGCACTAAGACACTTACCGAGTAAAAACTTAAGCGTTGAATGCCAGCCGGAAGGACCCTGTTAAGTCATGGACTAATGAAATGCGGACGCGAAATAATGCAACGGAAGTTCCGGAACGCACAAACAGCACGATTGCTTTCCATACAAATCGCATTGCTGTGTTGCTCCGTAAGAGTAATGAAGTTTGGGAAATGGGAATTTCCCAATACACCACACCCGCGCCATTATGTGTCTTCGCGAACCATATTCTTCAACTTCGCGTGTTCTAGTTCAGTTTTGCGTGCTCCCTTTTATTCTCCACGCCTGTACGCGACAATACCGGCGCATGTAGTCAGTAAGAAAACAGAGCGTCTGAACTCCATCACTGAAAGAAAAGCTTACTGCGTAGTTCGCATTTAAGCTGTAATTGCTACCCAAACATGCCGCATTCCACTGCGAGGTATGCGGTGCCTTTGGGAAAAGCGTGCACTCGGAACTGGCGCAACTTACAGGGTGAATCAAACATGCGCGCGTACTGTCAACAAGTGCAGTCAGCGTGCCTGCCTGTTCGCTCTGTCCCCCCTTCACTGCCCCCCCAAGGTTTTGTCATTCCCTTAGCTGTTGTCGTCTGAAGGGTAAACTCGTGACGCATGAAATGATGACACCTTAGGAAAGTTGAGTGCAGTGTTCTTCAGCAGCGTGTCGGGTTTGTTCCTCTGAAGGCCATCCGTACTACGCGTTTACGCTGGCCTCTCTGAGCTCGACTTACGTGCGTGCAACTTGCGTTGTTGTCACAATTGGACATCACTTTGTGCGAGGAGATATCTTTTTTCCCCTGTAAACTCAGAACGCTCGGACTCCCAAGGTCGCATCACAGCAGTCAAGTTGGCAGCGATAACAACTTGCCGCTTTCTTTAAAATGCATGGAAGCATGAAGAAAGCCAAGCAATAAAGTTCCACCTCTCTCTATGAGCTGTTCGCAATCACGACGTCAGCCACAGGTGTTATCGCAAGGTACAAAGAAGATGCACTATTGTCTGGTATTGTTAAACAAGCTGAACATATTTTGCGCTCTCCTCGGGTGGAATGCGTTCATTTGGAATGTGGAAGCTTTCTTCGAGGCCACCTCTTTAGCAGACAACATCCAGGCTACAAAGAAGAGAGAAAGCGAGAAATGAAAAAAGATTGTTGTAACGAATTGTTTGAGATACGGAGCTGTTACTCATAAAGTGGGCAGTAAACTGAGCTCCGGTGTAGCCCGTCAAAAAAGCCATGTGTTCAGGGCTGCAGCTCATATAGGAAATACTACTTAATCGCCCATACCCCGCTACGCTTCCACTCAAAGGGTAATGAACAATGGACAGTTAAGAGCTACACACACGGTACTAAAGCCGTGTGTGATAGGCACAGCTTGACAATGCTACAGGTTTCTCTCACAGCAACCTCAACAACAGAACCACTGTCACATCAATCGAGTCACCGCATTCGGGGCAAGGACATCATTAGTGGTCGTAATAGGCTGTTTCTGCTCTAAGGAAACCAAATTAAACAGCGAGTTGATCGAAATAACAGCTACCGATGTCCATTGACTGTTTTGTTTCATATTGTTTGCCCACTAATTCCGCTGGCTCCAAAGTATTGGTTTCCACAGCATCTTCAGAGCATATAAATACGTTACGACTTAAAACACAAGTAACTGCTTCTGGCACAGTATTGATCGATTGATTGTAGGGTTTAAAGCGCCGACGCAACACAGGTGATAAGGCGCACCGTAGTGGAGGTCTCCGGATTAATTTTGACCCCGTGGGGATCTTTAACGTGCGCCGAAACTCGTACTCATGGGCGTTTTTGCTTTGTGCCTCCACCAGAAAAGTGTCCGCCTCGGCAGGGTATCGAACCCGCGACCTCGTGCTCAGCAGCGCAACGCCTTAGCCACTGAGCCACCGCAGCGGATCTTTGGCACAGTACTTTGTGGATTCAAGTAGTTGTAAAAGCAATAAATACAAGATAATAAATGTTATTTCATTTTTGCGGTGATCCGAGTCGTGTTTTCGATGTGTTTTTTTTTAATATTCCGTTGAATCATTGTCATCATATTTAAATAACACAACCACCGCAGAATAAACTCGGACAACTGCTCTAAACCTATACCAATATTTCTTTCGCTAGTTGAAAGTGGTGTCGTTTAACCATTGTGTAGGTAATTGTATCTGACAGTAACTACTTGAGCCTTCAATTGTCAATCGGACAATCAATTTCTCAATTGGAAACCATTCCCAGCTTTCCGCGCTCACATAAAATCAATGACTAGCAAAAGTAAACAACTATTACGAAAAATTCTTTTCCTACCTCCGCGGTAGTTCTTACGGTTTAGGTCGGACGAGTAACGAGAAATCAGATTAAAAACGTGCTCGTCACCCTCAGACCATGGGTCAGATCAACGAATTGTTGCTTAAAATGGCTTCCGCGTTACGTACTGCACACATACCTTTCCCAGCGATAACCAAGCGGTTTAAAGTTATAACTACAGTGGTACCTTCAAAAGTTTATGGTTTTGTCACGCATAAAATGTTGTCGCAAACACGTTTTTTTGTTGTTGTTGTTGTTTTATAAATTAAGCCATGAGTACGAAAAATGCTTTATAATACAGTAGAATCTTGTTAAGACGAACTCAAAAAGACCGTGAAAATATGTTCGTATTATAAGAAATTTGCCTTAAACAGCTTTTTTTTTTTTACATTGTGACCGTCACAAACGAGCAAAAATGTTGTTCATCTTAACCGAGTTCGTCTTAACGGGAGTCCGCTGTATTTTCTTCCAGAGAAATTTTTTTAAGTAAAACATTTTGGAACCTAACTTTAGGAGAGATGTGAGCTCATTTTAAGGAACATTTTTTGAAAGAACACCTCCCTAAATCATTCCTCGAAACATCTACGTTTTGTGTTTAGAAATGAGGCCACGAGTACAGAAGATGGCGTTAGATATTCTTAGGGACAATTTCGGTTGACCTAAACATTTCTTGTAGCTGGACTTTACGAAAAATGTCAACTCCATTAAAAGAACACATTCTGAAAACATATCCCCCAAAATACCCGCCGCGGCAGCTCAGTGGCTAACGCTTTCTACTGCCGAGCGAAAAGACGCGGGTTCCCTCCTGGCCGCGGTGGCTGGTTTTCGGATAAAGCGAACAGCGGAAACGCCCGTGTGTCGAGATTTCGGTGCGCGTCAAACGTCCCCGGGTGGTCAATATAATTCGGAGCCACGATCCACTACGGCGCACCTCATAGCCGCGATGCGGCTTCAACGCGTTAAAAAAAAAAAAAAAAAAAAACTCCCGGAATAATTCTGTGATAGTGTTCACTCGTTAAAGCGTACATAATTAAATGTTATACCGCGAAAGCACGCATTTCGTAACGCACGTGGTCGTGTGATTGGTTTTATTGCAGCCTTCACTCTTGTTTCTAACCGGATTGCCGAACTACCTTTCCTTTCTTCTAACATGTCCGATTTCAGGCAATGTTTGAATCCAATATCTGCAAGGCGTCGTTTTAGGGGATAGGGAACTGGGTGTTTTTACGAACCAGGCGCAGTTGTAATGACGTAGCTGACGGTTACGTGATATATAAGGCTTTCTGAATGAAATTCTCAGTTAAAGGTCCTGGAATGGCACATAAAACTAATATAATCTCACTGAGTTTCATGGGAGAGCGAAAGGGGGTTTCGGAAGCTTGAACATTATTTTCAATAAGGCTGATATTTTTTTTTTGCGAGGAAGAAAAGTTGCTGATTCACTTGTTTCTCTTGTATGTTCTTCAGAGCTTTCATTCGCTTTCGACTTATTCTTGGATTTATGTATGCTTCGTTCAATTACTACCCAGTCAGTGTAAGGCGGTGCGTCAAACATCATCCGTCGCCATTTTCCCCTCCCCTTTCTCTCTTTCTCTCTGTCTCTTGCTCTCTCTCTCTCTTCTCATCTAGCCAAAACGCATTGCTTTGACAACCCCCCCCCCCCCGGCTCAAGCAAATCAGCCCTGGGTGCTAGATTGAATTTGGCTACCTTTCATAATAAGTAAAACTAGTATTGAACAATACAATGACAGTACAACATTTGCGAAAAAAATCGCATTTTAAAGCAGTGCCAGAACGAACAGACAAGAGCGATAAAAAAAGCAAAGCGTTTACACCCGTGGCCTGCAGCGAACCTACACTTTATTTTTCCTTTACGATCGCCATAAAAGCTCGTTAACTCGAATTCGGTTAGTTCGTTGCTTTTTATTAATCCTAAACAAATCGCTTATGTCGTCCATTTATTTTCACGGGCTAATCTCGAGAACGTTTCGGGGCGTGCCTCGAACAATTAGAAACATCCCCTCTGGTAGTCTGATAAGACGTCATTAGTCGGAGCTCCAATCAAACCAGGCATCGAAGCGCGAGCTTGATAATTAGCCAGATGTCTGTTTTTGAACGTTACCGTCACGAAGCCAGCTGTATTTGCGATAGTTCGAAAAGACGGAAGGAAATATATTAACGGGAAGTTAACCTTTAGCTCACGATACAAGGCATCTCCCTCCCTCATCTTCCCTCCCGGTTTTCGCAGGTCTCTGACATAGCCTCGAGTTTGACCATTCGTTTCGCTGGTACGTGTTCGGTCGTGAGACGTATCCAGTGCCTTGGAAGTACTTTCCAAGAGACATTTGATGCGTAATAGATTTAAGCAACCATTTCAACAATTAAAAACCGATTTATATTCCTATATTCAAATATACATAAATCCATGTGTCCAGAAGGAGGAGAAGGCCAATAACTAAATGGAGGTACGAAGTAAGAAAATTCGGAGGCAAACAATGGACTCGGGCGATATTCGTTTTCATGATGGGTGCAGACACACCACTTGCGGTGTGATGAACAAACGATGAATAAATGTGGTAATATGTGGCGTCCCGCCTCTAAACCTACCTAAAAGGCACCAAACCACATTTGTTTCCGAAAATAATGGGCAAAATTGGGCTAATACAACACATTAAAATAAAAAAGACGAAATCCCACACTAACGCATAAGACTTGAAGGTACAGAAGCTGAACGCACTCTTCATGATTATCACGCAGGTATAGGTCAGTCAGTCAGTCAATCAAGTCAGTCAATCAATCAATCAATCAATCAATCAATCAATCAATCAATCAATCAATCAATCAATCAATCAATCAATCAATCAATCAATCAATAATTCTGTTTATTTGACATCGACACACTTACAGATGGTGGGAGCACGGACAAAAAGCCAACAAAAGCAGCTTGGCGGGATCCGTGCTTCTTAATATACAGGTCATGTAAAAATATACATTCAAATTGTTGCGCAGACTGCACATGCATAAAAGTACACGATTGCAGCCGATTTGCTCCTTTTTCGCGGCCGCAACGACCTTTACTCCATCACTGTTGCTGTACGTGTGAGCTTCCTTTAGTTTTTTAGAAGTGCTAATCATGGGACAGCACCTTGGAGAGGTGTACGCTATTACGTGTCTTTCTCGTTCTAAGCAAGTGTTGCAACAATTACGGCGAACGCTGGAGTTTTTTTGCCAGTCTTGGCCAATCCCTCTAATTGAGTATGCTAGGCTTGACAAACGTGCGCCGGGGACAATTCCCGGACGCCGTGAGGCACTCACCGACCAGCGCTCGGCATTGTCTCGGTTTTTTAAACTGCCGGGAGGTCGCCGCCTCTTTGGCCAATCTCCATAAGTGGGTATGCTTGGGTTAAAAAAGTTTCGCTGGGGACGCTAGGCAGTCGTCGCAAGGCACGCAAATACGATCGCCGGGCATTTCCTTGGTTTTCTAAACCGCCAGGTGCTCAGCGCGAGGCGCGCAATCACCAGCACGTGATAACGTGCGCGCTCTCGGCAATTTCTTAGTATTTAAGTGCGGACACGAAAAATTAGGATTTGCTAAACAGCTTAGCTGTTAATTCAGGGAAGCTTGCACTCATTCGCAACATTTGAATGGCGAAGCTGTTGTAAGTTATCCTTGACGGACACAATGTTGAGTTTTAGTATCGCTGTGGTGGTGTGGTCAACGTCTGAGGCATAGTAATTCAATAACCTTATGTTGAGCAAGGCTGGAGTGAGCTCATCGTTTTGGTGGACGTTTTTGTGCGCCACTCTGCAAGTGCGACTTAGCGTCTCTAACGGATGCGTTGCACGCCGAGCATCTGATAACGACGAAGACGATGATGTTGATGAGGATGATGATGATGATGGTGATAACTTCGTTTTGCCCAAAATTGCGAAAAGGAGTAAGGCGATGTGGGAGTGTTCCTGGATTTCCTGGATTGCAGCCTCCAGTCCTTGGGCGCACCTCCCGAAGCGTGGCCTCTTCTTTGGTCGTGCGAACTATTCGCGGCCGGGCCATGTGGAGTCAATGATTGCCTACAGCGGCTTCGACATTCACGTCGCGGTTCTTCTACGGTACAGGGCGCATGCGCACGACGGCAGAGGGACGAACAAACGAGGAGCGTACAGTATGACGTGTCTTTCTCCTTCCGAGCAAGTGTTGCCACGATACGGTGAACGCTGGAGTTTTCTTGTGGCCAATTCGGCAAAGCTCCGTAAGCAAGAATGCTTTGCTTGACGAACGTGCGCTCGAGCCGCTCGTGCACGAGCGCTCGGCCTTTTCTTGGTATTTTTAACTGTCGACACCACACGCAAACGTTTCGTCAACAGCTACGAAATTTAAAAAAAGAATAACGCATCTTGTAAAAAAGTGTTCGCACCCCTGGTGCTCTAACCAGGGCGTTCGTTGCAAAACCCACAATTTTACCCCCAGAATATCGGAGCAGTTGTATAATAGAATAAAAGGGGTGTTCTAAGCCAAGCAGTAGACGATACTGGGTGTGCACTGGAGATATGTGGCATCTACCCACAGGGGGACGGAATTGTGCGTAGGTAGCGGTCAATGGGAGAGGCGTTGTCCTGGAGTGGGCCTAAGTAGTCTGACGATGAGCATTAAGATGATGATGGCACAAATGAACCCCCACCCCTCACCTTTTTTCACCAACTGTGTCCCTTGCAGTGCCTGTACTAAAAACTTTGTGTTACACAAAACTTGCAATAGTCAAGCATAAAGCTGACTATGAGTAAAGTGAAAAGAGCGCTTTAATGGCACTGCTGCTGCATGTGCTACCTTTGGATTGAAATTTGTACTCATAATTTTAGCCCGGCGCACTATTTACTCCACTTTCCCCCTAAATGTGGCGATAATATTTAACAAACTTTCCTCTACAGCTAGTTTTTCTTTTTTTCTTTTTTGTCTTCAGATTAGGCAACCACCACGTGCTCATACTTCAGTGAAGGATACCCATTGAAACATCCATAAAATCCCACAGTTTCAAATTCTTTCCCTTAGCCAACGGGTCCCCGTCGCATTTCAGAGCACCCCGCCCTGCTCGTGTAGTGTGGCGGTGACAACCGTTTGACACCTTTTGTTTCCGTTGCACCGCGAAGCACGCCTTTGTCTCTATGTGGATCAAGGCCACCCGGCAACGGAGCAGCCTGGCTTTGTGGATCGCGGTCACAAAGGGGCTCTGTGCAGGCTCTCGATGTAGCGCAGAGATTGTAGCATGATTTCCCGTTGTTCTTGAGGCCTGCGTATACGGGCGCAATACGCAATCGAGCGATATACACCGACTGATAGCCTGGCTGCGGCAGATCGAAGTTGCTACTCCGACGGAGTTCGACGCACTCCCGTGCTATGGGCGGCACGCTATACAATAGAGCAATGACGCATGCATCAAGTAAATTACCAGCGGGGAACGGAAAGGCAGGCATACACATCGGTATTACTCTATTCTTACACGCCCCTTAGTGGGCCTCGCTTCTTGCTTTTCAAAGGCGAAAGCGGTAAGTTCCCCAAATTATGCGGGAAACCGTGGTTGTGGTTGGGGTTGCCCGGAGAACAAAAGGGCCGCCGCTGTAAAGAGGAAACAAAAAACAAACGCCTGTGCGATTTGATGCGATTTGAGTCCGAGATCACCAAACGTCCTTCCGTTTATCGTTATTCTCATTTCACTGTACAGCCATTTTCAGGACGATATTTGGATCACGCCAGAGGCCGCGTTTTCCCTTAACAGGACCCAGCAACACTTTTAAAGACAATAGTCTTCTTGGGCTACTTAAACGCAGAAAATTTGGTCTGTCCATCTGTCTGTGTTGATTCAGCCACCCGGCCAAAGAAAGCCGGAAGCTGTGCAATAGTCTTATATACTCACTGACAAATCTGAACGTCTAAGTCCGGTGTTCATGTTCATACTTCTAAACATTGCTGAACAATAAGTAAATATTGCGCCAATATAAGGCAGAAAATCAATACATTACTGATATTTGCAGTGTTCCTTTATAAGAAAGTTCACAGATGCTTGGTTTTTGCGATAGCACATAAAATACAAAATCAACTGCGAAAAACCATCACCTGCTGTTTCCCGCGCTATCTGGCGGCATTTTCAAAAATCAAACGGCAACAGCAACTGATGGCTCCACTAGATATGTTCTACGTTCCGCTTGGAACGTTCGCGGACTAGGAAAACGTGGTTCCCTAAACGTTGTAGTAGGGTGCCTCGATTCACACATGTCTGCCGCAAGGCAGCGCTGGCATCGAGGTACCCGACTTGGAGCAGTAGAATGCGGTAAGTTCAAATTGACTTGAGCAAACCTCTAGCGTCTTATCTTGGGAGGAACGAGACGGGAGAGCAACAGCATGAAAGGTGAGCGCGAAAGAAAAGAGAGGCATTTACTTGCCAGGGGCGTCAGTCTACTGTCGACTTCCGTCGACATTTGCAACGAAAGGAGCAGATACGTGGCCAGTTTTTTCTACATTTATATCCTAAATGCTTGCAGAACGTCGTCAACACACTCCCTCTGTAACATATTTAAGAATCGCAAGGTACCCCGGCCAAAAATTACTGCTCTGTGCCCATCAGATAACTTGCTCAAAAGAATTTTCTCTCTTTTCCGGTCATGGCGTTCCTCGAGCGCGTCTGATTACGTCATTACAGCGGTGGAGCGGCTATTGACCGGCTTTCTTTCAGTTACAGCGATTAACGCAAAAGATGGCCGCTTCACAAAAATGCCACAAAAGCAAAGAAGAAATGGGAGGCGCATCGCCTGCGATCACCGAATCTCGCCGTGCCGCTCCTGTCTGGCGATAACTACAGCTTTCGCAGTGCTTCCAGGCGCGAAGAAAAAATTGGCAGCGTTTATCGGCAGTGTTGCAGAGTCTTTTTAATGGTTCATGTAAGGCTTCCACACTGAAAAAAACTCCGAAAGGGCGCTGCTGCCAGAGACTGAGATTGCGTTGGGGAAAGAGAGAGACATATAAAGATAAAGCAACAGTTGCTATAGACAATTTTGACTTTCATAGGGATCCAAGTGAAGTGCATGGCATGGATATGGACTCCGCATACCGTGTTCGCCCGATCCTAACAAGCCCGTAATTGTAACGCGCAGAAAAGCTTACGTGAAATGTTGCGAAAAAAATTCTTTTGATTGGATTGAATTGCATCCTTGGAGCATGTGAAGGATACGGAGATTTGAAGGTTGCTTTTTGTAAAGAAGAAGTGCACGTTAGGATCATGCAAATACGGTAAGTCAAGGTGCCGGTCGTTTTCGCAGGAAGAGAAGCTAACTTTTAATGCCTGAGCATCCCTCACGTGTTACTTATCTGAGTAGGAGGAAAAAGTGGTGTCCGCAGGGAGCGCCACAAAGGGCCACGCCGATTGGCTGAGACGGATTTCATGGCGCTTGCCCCAGAAACCACAAAAAAAAAACACAATAAGGAGTGCGTTTATTAGATGCGACGCGGTTCGTTGGGCGCTTGTTTCAAGAAACAAAAGTGTGATAAAGTAACCGTGTGCGCATGCGCGGACTCACATGGAAAAGCGGAAGATTTGCATTCAGCACTCAGCGCGGACACGGCGTTCATGAGGACACTCAGTGACGCTCAGTTGAATAGTAATGTCTTCCCATTCAGATGTCGTAAGATTGGCTTCAGTCAGTATACTCGGAGTTTCTTTCAGTCTTTTTCAATTAAAGGCGCACATTATCCGGCCGCGGGGTCGTCTATGCAATCATTGAATCCCCCTGCCTCTGCAAACTTCAGAAGCCCTCGTGTTACAATTATTAAACGAATGAAAATTGAAGTAAAAGGTTTGGCGTTGCAGAAACGCGAAGCTCGCACGCGCTCATTAGGCAGCCTGCTTTCTTGACGACCTGGAAAAAAAAAAATACCGAGGGCAACGCCTGAACTCTCGCAACTTCTTGCAAACACGCGCGTACGTGCACCTGCCGCGAGAGGAGAGAAACGCACATCAATGAAAAACAAACAGAAATATATAAAAATAACCTATTGAAAACGCAAATGAGCGCTCGGATGGGTGGCTAATCATAATTATAGAGATAGCACAACAGGCGGTATTCCCCGTCCTTAATGGCGAGGTAGGCGGCGCGGCGGCGAGTTTCCGAAATGGAACAACGATGGTGCATGTGAAACGCTGAAAAAAGATAACTACATAACGAAAAAGGGATAACACGTACGCACTGTTCGAACCATCTTGCTCTACTAAAGACACTTTGAGAAGAAGACCAGAACAAAAAGCTCGGCCTTGGGGCGGTGGCTGAGTCAAAAGGAGCGGGAAAATTAAATGTAGGGACAAGGTACGCGACCGGGTCGAACGCATAAACTATGCAAAAAGGGAAGGATAAATGAAGCCAAGGCCTCGAGACGAAGCAGAAGCAAATCCCAGTATGACAAGGTTGAGTGGGCACTCAAAGAAGACAGAAGACGGGCGGGACCGCAGGCTGCTCTTACGCCCCTCACAGTCGTGTGTAAATGAGAGCAGAGATAAAAGGCGGCGACGAAAAGGCGCCGCGATTTATTTGATTTTTCATTTCTTGATATTCCTTTTTCCCGGCTTAAATTCGTCCTCACCTCGTCAACTCCCCGCTACTTCGCGGCCATTAGAAGACTATTACGACCGTTATATGCAGGCGCGGTATCACCGGTGCCTCGTAGTTCTCTGCATCGAAGCACGTCAGCGTACAGACCCGTTCTATCCGCGATTCTGACGAACAGCTTCATTGCCAGACTACCTCTCTCGTCGGCTGGGTTGACCGGAATTCTAATTTCAATGTGTCGTCGTCGTCGCCGACGCGGCCGACGTCTCCCAATTTTAAAGTCCTGCACCGTTCGCGAACGTCGGACTGCGGAGCACGACTAATGCTGACGAAGGGGCGTTGAGTTTAACGGGTCGCGCGTAACCACTCTAGAAAGGAGTTCGCACATGAGGTGGAGTGATAAATAGATAAAAGAGGGGATAAATATCCAAATAATATTGCAGAGAGTTGCGTGCTTGTACGTATCGTTCTGACCAACCTGAATTTATTCTTGCCAGAATTTGTCTTTCGCGTATTGGCGTGTCATATTCTTAGTTTCTAATGTGCAGTGTACACGTTTATCCCCCTTCACGACGATGTCATAAATTCGCACGCGCGCGAAGTTTGCCTCGAGAAAGCTCTGACTTCCACCAAAACGTTGACGAATATAGCGAATATAGATTAGTGTGAGAAGGGTATGGTCGTTTTACCTAGTTTTTACGGCAACCCAAGCGCTAGTTTTTATTGTGATATATATATATATATATATATATATATATAAATACCCGCCGGGTGGGCATTTTTTCACCACTTTTTTTTCGACTCAAAAAATTCTTCATCTCTTTCTATGACCCACCACAACCTCCCCTTTGCTTTCCGAGGTTTTCTTGACTGCCAACCTTTATTTTCTGTCTTATTTTACGGAGCCCCTCATTTCCCATTTTGTGATTCGCTATATATATATATATATATATATATATATATATATATATATATATATATATATATATATATATATATATATATATATATATATATATACCCGTGTGTGTGTGTGTGTGTGTGTGTGTGTGTGTGTGAGAGAGATAGAGAGAGCGTGTGCGTGTGAGCGTGTGAGATTACGTTTATACCTGGGTGCAGGCTTTTCGCTCAAACGACGGCTGGAATTTTCTTGTCTGGGCTTCCTTTGATTAACAATTTGCCCCTACGTTTTAGTTTTGCTTCATTCCAGCATTATCCGCGTGGCGTGTCCAAATATATTCCTTAATCCTAAGGAACCAACAAAAAGTGATGCGCTCGTTACACGCACGGCTTGTTGTACCACATACCACTTCGACTAGTGCGAGGCGCGTTATGGCCAGTTTCTTCTCGGTCCCATTACCGGTGTGAGTCGGCAGTGGCTGCGGGAGAGCGTAGAACACGGCCCGATCGATCAGATGCCGGGGACTGCGACTCAGTAACGCAGGGTGGCAAAAAGGCGACGAAAGAATGTCCGGCAGGCGGTCCCCATGATACTACACCTCTTCGAAAGCCCCGTTGCCAAGCGAATTGGATGCTCGCTGGTGGCCTGAGTAAGGAAAGCGAATGCGCGCGTAATCCGCAGGCACAATTCCACGCATTACATGAATCCTCTGTCAAGAATAGGAGAAAGAGGAAGATAAAACAGCGCCAGTTTTTTAAAGGACCCTGCAACAGCTTTTTCCAGTTTTCTTATATCCCCAATGCTTTCAGAACCTGGTCCCCAATCAAACTCAGTACTTAGAATAAAGTTCCACAAAGGGCTCTATGGCCATCAGATAACCTTGAAACTAGCTCTGAAGAATCTCCCCTCTTTCCCGGTCTTGACGTTCTTTGAGCGCTCCAGTTACGTTATTGAAGTGGTGTAGCGGCTATTCTCCGACTCCATTTCGATTGAAGCAATGAACGCATTCGATAGCCACTTTAAAAAAATGCCACCAAACCAAAGCAGAAACGAACAGCGCATCTGCTGCTACGAGCAAACCACGCAGTGCCGCTCCGAGCTGGCGATGCCTGTAGCTTTCGCAGTGCTTCTAGACGCGAAGGAAAACAGTGAAAGCGTCTATGAACCGTGTTGCGGAGTCCATTTATTTTTTCTCACGAGCTTGACTGTGCAATTCAGGAAGGCTTACGACGTAAGCATCGGAAAGCACAGCAAATAAACACTTTTCTTAAAGGTGTACTGGGCAACTTTTTGTCTACTTTTGCGGAACCGTTGGGCAAAGTACCGCACAAAAGACTGAGTCCTAATGTAGTCCTTTGGGAGCACCAGCTTTTCCTACTCAGCGATTTATGCAACGAGCAATAAATGAAGCGCTATTTCTATTGCGCTACTGTCCGCGGCGCATTAGCACTCAAACCGGCTTAGCGAAAGTGGATTCGATGCTAAAAAAGCCGCGCACGTTTTAGTGGAGTTCCGCTTTCTCTTCTAGATATCGTGCACGTGTAGTAAAATAAAACTATTAAAAAGACACCGAACTTTAGAAGGAAAGAACAAATGAAATAAACGCTACTCGGGCAATTGCTGGACACTAGAAAATTGTGGCACAAAAAGCCGGCAATGCAGGGATTATAAGCGCACGGCAGGGACTCGTCGGGAATTCCAAATGACTTTCCTGGAACTACCTACTCCAACGGCATGCGTAGCGTAATGAGCCCATTTAAAGCTCGTATGTGCGCAATTTTTGGAGTATATTAAACGCCTGGTTATTGTGATTCAGGATGACGTGGATCAACAAAAATACCTCGAGGAAAAAAAAACACTTAAAACGAAGGACCCAGGCCATCGCAGTTTTGGTACATTAACTTCCTAAGCATGTAGTATTGCAGTAGGCGGAACACAACCATAAACAAATGAGGGGCTTTAAATCTCATTTGAAGTGACGTTACGTGTCTGATCATTTAAAAATTATGAAAAAAAAAATCCAACAAACATCTTTTATCAGTGGAACTTTAAAACTCGTGAAGTTTCCTAAAGAAATTGGAGGGCCTTAACTCCGAAAAAAAGCTTATCTGCGGTGATTAGGCGATAACACAATAACGCTGCTGATTTATCGTAGCCATCGGAAATTTCTAGCCATCCGACATGAATCTTATCAATCAATCAATCAATCAATCAATCAATCAATCAATCAATCAATCAATCAATCAATCAATCAATCAATCAATCAATCAATCAATCAATCAATCAATCAATCAATTTATTGAATTAATTTGTTATCTTTTCGTCAATAAATCATATATTAGAGGTGCTTAGAACAGTCAGAGGGCCCTTGCACTGACGAAATTAAAGGGGGGGAAGAAAAAACAAGCAAGCTACTATGCACAGATCTCGCAAATCAACGCTTCTGTTGCTAATATTAAACGTCACCGTCAGCACCACCACGATCATCCAACAACTATTCTGTCTCCACAAACCGCAAAAAATATGTACTGAGTGGCATAGGTTTACGCCAATATTCTTTTCTTTCGATTATTGTAGTGATCTTTGTAAAATGACACGTAGGGTGCCCTTCGTGCCCTGTCAGACCTTATAATGTTTGACGACCGTGAACGTGCGCACCATGCAATAAGAACGACGGCGGTAGCATGGGAACACCCTGATAAATTAATGGACGGTTTCATTCGTGGTGACACCGGCAATTTGCGGTGACAGGTCCTGTTCCGCCTCTGAAACAATGCTAATGGTTCGTGAGGAAAAAAAATGCGTTGCCTGTCCGCATAGCAGAACCGAATGCTAAAGAAACGTCAGGTTTTGATGGATCATTTTAGTATCCAAAACATTTTGTTGGCGAAAAGCGCGGCTAGACTTATTGAATTCCTCCTTCTCATTGTGTAAAATACAAATAAACGCCGACCGAATAAATACTGATAAAAGAAAAGTTTAAGATTAGAAATTAATTGCCTCATTTAGCTGCTACGACTGCTTATGTTGAGCCTTATCCGTTTCATGATTTTTCCAGCGAGTCCAAGAAGCCTCACATGCCTAAAAGAAACCGAATGGTTTCTTTAGCCCCGGTTTCTTTTAACCCAAAGGGAGGGAGGCAAATAAAAACTTTGATGCGCTGAAGAGGTCAGCCGGCAGCTAGCTTGGCTTGATGCTCGAGCTATCAATTCAGAAATGTGAATATAGTTGTCACGTGCTCACCAACGCTTACTACTACGAATGCGCACTCATACAAGAGTGAAAGCGCTGGCAAGCGTTAACAAAATTTTGTACAATTTAGGTGCTAGAGGTTAACTCAGACTACCGGTAGATCTGTCATGTCCGTCGAAATTTCGCACGTACGGACGTTTGTGTATTTTTTTCCCCAAAAACAGTAATAAAAAATCCTAGAGCGTAAAAAATTTCGTGAACTTCCACACCTGCCTTTTATTCTCACCTTTATAGGACGGTGTAAACGGAATGTGTTTACACATTCGGGGGGAAGGGGGGGAGGGGCGGTCCTAAATATTCACCGGTCCCTTCTCTTCTATCATGTGGTTTCGTTGCTTCTATTGCAGGGGTTTTTTTTTTTTTTGTTTACACGCGTATGCTGAACTCTATGCTGAATGCCTCAGTAGCCTGATGGTCAGTCGACTTGAGCGAAAACTGCTCGGTCCCGCATCGGCTTTTGTCCATGACACCGAAGTTTGTCGACAAATGAGAGGCTAACAGCTTCGCTGTAAAAAATGCATGCGCATGCCGCCGTTTCGTAGGTGTTTTTAAGAGCTCTTTAACAATGATCACTGACTACATAGTTGACAAAGGTGATAAATTACCGATGTTTTGTTTCGGGAAGGTTTCCGTTTGTTTGAAACTGACAATTGCGTTATCTGACCATCTTCGAAAAGGTACTCGCTAAAGCCGGGGCAAATGCGCCCAACGTCAAATGTAAACCCGCTCGCCAAAGTTTGGTCCGACACGCAAAGCTCGGATCAGAGCGACAATTAGAGTCGGAGCCCGTCCTTTCAGACTTGAAAATGTAAACGACGTTGACGGGTGGACAGCGAGATTTCCCTGACTAGACGGGAATTAGGGAAGATCTGTGCTGTTGCCCCGGTTTGGCCAACGCATGCCCCCCTCGGATTTCGGCGTGCGGAGGCCGCGCAAGTCGGCTAACTATATATGCTTAGCGATAGACTTGTGTTTTTTGGGCCGATTCATGCACGCCTGATGAATCCAGTCGCTCCGTGTGCGCCGCAAGACAGAAAAGCTAATGAGTTTTTTCCGAGCTCGCTCTGAATTTCTCGTCGGCAATGCTGTTTTAATTTGTTTCATTTAGTTCCACGCCACGCAAAAGTAGGAAAAAGGCAATTAGGTTTACATCACACGTAGAATTGCACAGCGAGATTTTTCCTCCGACAACCGGAGAGACAGAGCGAGGATGAATATGTTAAAAAAAAAATCAAATAAACTTCAAGCTTCAGTGACTGGATACAATCTTTATTCAACAACAGGGTGTGTTCAGAAAAGGACAGCCAAAGTGGTGCTATAAGCATTTTTTGTTTGAGATGAAACTATAATACTTCGTGGAACACTGCATCCTCATCATGAAACTGGCATTACTTATTACTGAGAAACGCTGTTGCTGGTATAGAAAAAGCATTTAGGACGGAATCGGGCACGACTACTTTCCACAATATATGGTGTGGCCACTTTGGTGACCTGTAAAACAAAGCGAACATTTTTATACCTTCGTAAATTCTTCCCCAGATATCTGCAAACCTTGCTGCGATATTCAGAAAAATTGAACTTGTCATACTTGTAATTTTTGACAACATAAGTCTCTTTTACACATCGGCCTCAAGGCTAAGCTGTCTAGTTTTTTAGACTTTTTTACCAGCGGCTGCGGCTAAAGCTTCTCTTTCCAAGAACTAAAAAAAAATTACCAAAAAGATATTCAATTTACCATCCCCGGGAGCCTGAAACGCGGACACTTGAAAAGACTGTTTTTTTTTGTTTTGTTTTTTAAGTTGGAACATGGCATGTTCAACGTAGAACGGAAATACACCCTTGATAGCGACGACAGCATGTCAAACATTCTCTGTACCGGCAGCGCGATTATTTGCTTGTAAATGTTAATTACTAATAATGTGCGATTAAGCAGCGTCACAAGCGTAAAATACGGGTTTCTGACACAGCTAAAGAAAGGCGACAACGAAATATTGTTAAAATGGCAACCTTATTCTGGTAGAAGACGCAAGCTGAAATTTCACAATTGTTTCAATGCCTTCCGCCACTAACAAGTCGTACAATGGGTAACTATGCCTACTATAAGCAGTTTTCTGTATATCAGTCACTTTATTTCTTCTATAATCTGTAA
This sequence comes from Haemaphysalis longicornis, assembly GCA_013339765.2. Taxonomy (NCBI): domain Eukaryota; kingdom Metazoa; phylum Arthropoda; class Arachnida; order Ixodida; family Ixodidae; genus Haemaphysalis; species Haemaphysalis longicornis. Next base: position 28,868,024 of record CM023457.1, read on the forward strand.
AAATAGCCAATGAAGTTTTGCTTTTATTTACTGCGAACTGCTATTCAACTGTTGATCGGACCAAAAAAAAATGTGTTGAATGGGACCTCATTTTTTTCAAGTTGAAAGAAAACTATAGCAATAAATTTTTTATCTTTCTAGCATACTCATTTATTTCGTGCATTTTGTGAAAATATCGCGAAAATTGATGAGCATTGCTTTTTAAATTACGCCGATAGGTGGCCCTTTTTTACAGATTCGTATTTTCTGGCGCAATCTACAAATCAGTAGTTTGAAAAGATTGCTTCCTAGAGCAATGAGTAGGTTACGAAGCATTCACCGGAACAAGTGTATAAGTCTCGACACCTTAGCCTTTAGGCGGACGTGACGAAAAAAAATTACAAGTGCCAATTTTGCGTGACATTGCTCTGGCTGCTAATTCTGAAAAGTATTTTCTATAAAACTATAGGTATGATGAGTCCAATTTTTTTTAATACAGCAGAGAAGTTCGCAAATATTCGTCAAGAAAATTACGAAAATTTCGTAGAAATTTCGCTTCATTTTCCAGGTCCCCAAGGTTGCCACACCATGCAATGGAGAAAGTAGTTCTGCCCCATCGCGTCCTAAATATTGTTTTACTAAACCAACCAGTATAACGTGTCTCATTAAAATATTGCCAATCCTATGATGACGATACAGGGTTCCACACAATATTATAGTTTCATCTCAAACAAAAAATCGTTATGGCACCACTTTGGTTGTCCTTCTCTGAACACGCCCAACAGGTGCTGTGGCTAGGGCACCCAATGATAAGGTAAGGTTTCTATTTCCAGCACCCACCTACCAAGGGTAAATAAAAGATTGATTGATTGATTGATTGATTGATTGATTGATTGATTGATTGATTGATTGATTGATTGATTGATTGATTGATTGATTGATTGATTGATTGATTGATTGATTGATTGATTGATTGATTGATTGATTGATTGATTGATTGATTGAGGAATTCTTAGCTTCCTTTCCGAAAATGGCAAGAAAGAAATCGAGTCCCAAATACACAGCACGGCTACCGATTAACGTGAACATTGGTGAAGCAACGGCAAACATGAAAAACGGCAAACATCCAGCCTTGAAAAAAGCTGCAGTCTGAGTGTTGGAGCATAGTGGGAACTCTTGTTCAATCAAGCTGCTAAAGAAAAACACGAGCAATTCCTCGCACCACGCACTTTGTTAGAAGCGCCACTCTCCACGCACGTTTGCCGTGGAATTGGCTACAAAGGCTTCCTTCACAGAAAGTGCTCTAGGTATAGTAATCGCAGCAAGCGAGCCAACAGCTTTGTCGGAATCGTCAGACTCCATTAAACTTAGTATCTTAGACCAAGCTTGCAATGTACATTTCCAGACTTCCTTTGGGTTAGTCGAACTTCGGCTAAGCATAACACTTGCTACGATATTTATAATTGACGAGAAAAACGATAGAGAAACAACGGTTCATATTACATCATAAAATAAAATATGCATTATACATGTATCCTTCAACCTCCACCGAGCTTGAGATCTTGAGGGCGGGCTGGTGGAGTTGCCTATAACTGAGCTCTGTCTCCGTTCATTTAAAAATATATACCGTTAGTGAAACGACGTAGTTTTTCTAAGTGTTGAAATTTTGCGGTCGTTTGTGACACGCTAACGTGAACAAAATGAACTACAAATTTGCCGCTTGGTCCGCAAAACACAGCTCACGCTTACAAAGACCGTTCTTGAAGCGCGGGTCTACGCCTGTCTACCAATTACGAAGTGGACTTTGCCTCTCACCGAATTGTTAAATTTGCGAATCGGGATCATTAACAAAGCAATCCCGTCCTGGAATCCCACGGGTGCACTTGCTTTCCGCAATTCGCCGTTGCCGAGCGGTTAACGGACAGCAGGGGCTTTTCTCCGGTTGTTGGTTCCTTTCTCCTTCGCTCGACTTCCATGTGACCAAAACACACCCCATCGGCAGCTGACTTTGACGTTCTCATTTGTAGACCAGTAAATGGACTGCGCAGACGTCTGAATTGGGCCTCGCTAGCTCTTTTACTGCACCGTTCCCCGTACCAACCTGTCTCCCGTTGCTCGTTTTGTTCTGTGGGCTGGAAACGGCATGTGTGCGGTGCCTGGAAATCACTGGTGTTTCGCTGTTTTTACCCTTTTGCACCATAGTGACGATAACTCAAATGTAACTTTGAAAATCCGTAGTTTAACAACTTGTCACTTCTAATAAAGGGTGCGAGACGTAAAGAGTACCTTTAGAAATACCCAAGTCTTCAAGTCGAGTTGTCAAAGGCTGACTTGAAAATATTTTTCGTGCCAAAATTGTTTTTTTTTATTTGCTGACAGTAAGTATTGAGGTAGGTGTTTATTTTCTGAAGAAAGTGTTGATAAGGTCAGTTGTACTTCTCGCCGACATCCCAAAATTGAACCTCGAGTATTCGCGAAAAGAAAAGTAATAGCGATAAGGGCGTGCTGGACATAAGTGGACAATTCTGTTTGCTATAGATTTTCTGATTTAGTACGATGCTGAGAGGTGGTGGACGTGAGCGCTCAATAGATTTCCCGCTAGAGAGCTTCAGAAAGCAACGATGCTTATTTACGAGAAGTCCACTTTCTCACCCTAATGTCTAACACGTGCCGGGAAATCTTGAAGAGTGAAATCTAAATTCAACTGTGGAATCTTGTTTTACGGTTGAAAAACAGTGATGTTAATTTCTTTATCAGAAGAAATGGCGGGGTATCTCCTCCTTTGGTTGCAAATGTAGACGAAAGCCGATAGTCGACTGGCGCCCCTGCCAAGTAAACTCCTCCAATCTCATTTCCGCTCACCTCCCATGCTGTTCCTCTCCCGTCTCGTTCTTCCCAAGATAACACGTTAGCGGTTTGCTCAGGTCAACTTAAATTTACCGCGTTCCACTGCTCAAATTCGGGTGTCTCGATGCCAGCGCTGCCATACAGCGGCGACGCTCGTGAATTGAAGCAACCTACTACAATGCTTATAAAACCACGTTGCCCTACTCTAGGCACCTTCCAAGGGGAACGTGGATCCTATTTAATGTAACCTTTCGTTGCTATTGCCGTTGGATTTCTTAAGTGCCGCCAGGAGGTAGCGCGGGCAACAGCAGGCGGCGGTTTTCTGCCGTTGATGTCGTATTTCATTTGCTATCGCAAACACCAAGCATCCATGTATTTTTTTAAATAAAGGACCACTGCAAATATCACTGATGTATTGATTTGCTGTTTTATATTTTTGCAATATCTTGTTTTTGTTCAACAATGCTGACAAGTATGAACATTGACACCGGACTTAGACGTTTAGATTTGGCTGTGGGATATAAGACTATTGAGCAGCTTCTGTTTCACTTTGGCAGGGTGGCTGAATCGAGTCACAGACACACAGACCGACATACATTCAGACAGACCAAAATGTCTGCGTTTAGGTAGCCCAAGAAAGACTGTCGTCATTAAGAATCAAAATTTGTAAGTTGCACGGGAAACTTCGTAATACTGAACTTCAAAACGTGGGGCTGTTCTAGTGTTTAAATGAATAACCACCGAGTCTGCTCTTTCAGTCGCGCACATTTAAAGACTAAAAGTTAATAATCATAACCCGCCACCTTTGTAAAGCCACAACTTACCGGGAGGGGGGATAGGCCTAGCTTTGGTGGAGTCATTGCTTGCCGCAGAGCAACACTTATCTAATTTTTTTTTATTCGAAAGATTGCCCTGTGGCATAATAGTGAATGTGTTTACAGAAACACGAACACGATAGTTGAGTGTTAGCAAAAGAGAGCAAGACTTCTCAGGATAACTTCCGGTAGCAAAATTTTCACCCTTCGTAAAATTATGCAGGTTTTCTTTCAGAAGAGAATCAAGTTCATTTTTTGGTAATTCCAGAGTCTGATTGCCGGCTCATCTTAAGGGCCCAAATTTTGTGACCGTAACCGGTCTTTCACGAACGTTACTCTTTTTGCTTTGGTACCCTGCATGTGTCGTAAGCAATTAATGGGAGAAAGAAGTTACCTATAGACATTTTTATACTGTGGGTTCTTCACGTAAAGTTGAGGCCCAATGTCATCATGCTTACAACAATAACGCACCACTGATCCCCCTGTTTACTATTATTTAGCGCATCGCTGAAGCACTTTGAGAATGCTCTCAAACACCGCTAAAGTCGGATATTGCTTGTTTATCCTCGTATATTCGTGTAATTGACCTTAACGCGGTTGAAACAGGTTCAACTCTAAAATAAATAAATAAGAAATACATAAATAAAACAGGGTGCCTAGCCGCAACTGAACCAATCCAGTATTTTTGCCGGAACTGAACACCAAATTGAATAGTAATTTCTTGAGCCCGCTGAAGGCGAACCGGGACTAAATCGGAAAAACAAATAACCATTACCGGTTGATGAAAAAACGGTTTGACCGCTCTTTGTTGATAACGAACGGTCAATGCCATTTGCTCCTTTTCTCTTTCACGCACCACCAACTTCGCAATCCCTCGTGCACTTTTCCCCCCTAAGCAAAGACACCCGTGTGTACGAGATATTGGCGCACGTTAAATACCCACCGGTGGTCAAAATTAATCCGGGGCCCTTCACTACAGCGCGCCTCATCGCGTTAAACCATACAATTAAATCAAATCAAACCAAATCAGCGCGTTAAACCCTACAATCAAATCAAATCAAATCAAAATCAACTTTTCCCCCTTCAGATGAGTCAAAGTGCTCTAAAGACGTTTCACCCGTATTGAAATGGTATGTTGTTGCTAGTCGCAAAAGCAGGGGGCAACGTCTGGAAAAAAAAATGTGACACTCTCCGTGCCGCCTTCGAGATGGTTGTAGCACCGACATTGCCCCTTCCCAGTTCTGTGCAGGGGCTATAAGGCCTCACGATTGCCGCACTTCACACGAGCCAAGCCTAAAAACCTCAATGGAGCACCTCAAAAGAGTAGACATTTCGGCAGGTTGGAGCATAATCGTAAGAATGTAAATAGCTCTCCAGACAGGACCCAGGAAGAAGGAGACGCACACTTGCTCTGACTTTAAATACCGTATTTTTTTTATTGCTTTGAGGCATCTAAGTACCTAAGCGAGGCGAACCCCATGCAAAAAAAGGGGAGATGAGAAATGCCAAAAGGGGTCGCAAAAACAAGTTTTAAAACACACCACAGATGGGGAAACAGAAGCCACGTTCTAATAGAAATTTTAGAGTGTCAATTCGAAATTCGACAGATTTCTATTTAGAATTGCAAGATGTGCCCAGCGTTTGGCCCCACATGTTCGAGAGAGACTTTCGTAATATAGTCTCTCGCACAGGAAAAGCTACTCTTCACAGACATATTGAACGTCCTGTTGTGCGTCCGTGCGTGCGTTCGCTTTACATGGAAGTTTTATTAGACTGTTTTCATATAGGAATGCAAGCATCATTCCCTTTAGTGAACGTGGTAGCAAGCCCGGATGTGGAAGATGCGGCAGCCCGTGGTCGGTGACATTTCTCTGCTGTGTCACACGCTTGGATCTGTAGGCTATACGGACTATGAAAACAACTCAGCTTGTGTAATTGAAAGAACTAGCTTTTAGTAACTGGCTCAACTCCAGTATGGCCTCAAGGGCATGGCTTTCACCTTTAAGGGTGGGCACACCGAAAAGGTTCAAACTTTTTCCTACACAGTTTCAGCAGTTACGTAATATGAAAAGAATTAAAAGACGGCTCACAGTGCGTTAACTCCTACTTGACTTTCAACTGGTGCAATAAAACGCAACAACAGGCATTAGGAAATCCCACAGTCATGCCTCTGAGTGGCGACTTTATGTGGACGACACAATGGCTGGGAAAGGCTGTGGCTGGAACGTTTTTTTTATAATATCTAGCTGAACTGATTAAACTTGACTCTAAATTTGCACCACCCTTATTCGAAAAAAAAAAACAGTATTTTGAACGAAGAGAATTTGTGTGATTTTTATTGTGTCTGAATACACAAACGTTTTGCTGGAACTTCGCTATTATTCCATTTCTTTGAAATGGTTCGCGAACCGGTTAAAGCTTCGGAAACGTTTCGGGAACCGGTTCGGTGCGTGAATTAGTCGAACCGGAAGTGAACCTGAACAAAGTGCACTTACTGGAACACGAACAGTAACCGAACCGATATTCTTTTTCGGTTCGCCACACTGAAATAAACAAATATTCTGCTTGAATTGAAATGGAGAAGGTTGTCTTCCCGTAACTGTTGCGCAGTTGTACTCAAAACATATACAAGCGAAACACCTATAGCCCAAGGAGGGCGACGTGCGCTTTGAGATGGAGTTTGCCTGACAACAAGCAGAAAAAAATTCGCATGTTTCGCCCATTCACCGTGCCAGCAAGCAGTTGCTTATGTTTTTAAATGAAAAACCAACACTTCCTGCAATAAATTAACGTTAGCCTTTCTTGGTGTAAAGGAAATATTGCAAAATAATGCCAAAACCACGGTATTCTGTCTAAGTCTGGTTTAAGAAGATGCTGGGGTGAAATCGCGGCCATGACATCGTGTTCACAGAAATTTGAAGCATGGTTGGCAAAATTTAAGCGTAAAAATGTTGCCGGGGGCAAGATAACCGGCACCAGTAATTAGGACCGGATTACTAGGGAAATTACCATGCGTAACTCCAAGGAGCGGCTGCTGTCAATAAAAGAAAACCTTGCATTGCCCGTCATTGTGTATTCTTGGGATAATACACTAACAGGACGGCCTTAATAGGGTTTAAAGTTTGTTACACCCATTGCGCGAAACACGTGTTAAGTGGGAAAGTAAGCCTGGATTAAAATCCACTCTCTCCATAATGAATAATTTGAACCAGAATAGAAAGCTACGCTGATGACAGCCGGAAGCAGATGCAGCTTCTCTACGCGATCACAGACTCCGAAAACGTAAATTTATTGATGCCGTTTCTATGCCGCGCACCCCAGTTCGCTAATCCGATTAGTGCTGCTAGTCGAAAAGATTAAAGAAAGCGGAACTTAACAGAGTGCCAGATCAAATACTAAGGTTGGAAAGGAATTTCCACCGTACGACGCTCTGAATTGAAAGAAAAAAACGCGAGTTATTCCTGCAGGACATCTGGGACGGGTTCAAACTCTTTAATTTATTGCATATCTCTGCAGTTCATGCAGCTTACAGGGCAAGGACGTCCCTGTAATCACTTCAGTTTCTGTTGCCCTCCCAAATAGCCTTATGGAGAGCGCTTCAAAGGGACGGTATGTGAGATAAACAAAACCAACCGAAAACAGGGATAATGCAACTCGCAGGACTACTCTAAATAGAAATGTTTCAAGTTGTACGCCAAGTAGACCCTCAGAACTCTTTCCTACTAGAGAAAGTAAAAGCGGAATGGATGGATAGATTTTTTTTTTTGCCGAATGTGTCTAGAAACATGTATCGTTGGCTTTTTGTGAGTTGGTATATACTATTCGAATTTCGCGCTTCTAAAGCAGCTCTTGAGGCGTCTTTGCTACTTTCCCTGTCGAAGCACCCAACTCTTCGAGCCTATTCAGAATGCATCGGATCTCCAAGACACGTCTCAGCACTTACAGGGGTATTTTTGTTTGCTGTGCTTTTTATGTTTCTGTTCCCGAGGGAGTGCAGCATGGCACGCATTCGCGTGTGTGTGCGCGCGTTCTGCAATGAATTCTCCAAAATACGCGGTCCTTTTTCCACTCGTACGAGCGTCTTCGAAGAGGAACCCAAGGCACTCGTGACTTGCGGTTGAATCACCATTCATTGTAGCCCTATTTGTTTGCGTTTTTTTCTTCATTCGTATTCTTGCCATGTCAAAGCGTCATTCGGGATGTTATGTTTTTTTCTTTTCAATGATGTGTATATGTGTACGGAAACTTCGAAAGCCACACAAATAGGAGGTTTGAAGGTGGATAACGCGGAGTTTTTGGCGGGGTTGATTCGTTATTTCTGAAAATTTGGCGTCCTTTTTTTGTTGCTCATTGCGCGAAAACATTGTTCTCGCGATTACGTTCGGTGAGCATTATTTTGCGTGTGTTTTTCATTTGCCAGAGGCACGCACTGATAATAGTTTCCTCGACCTAGTAGTAGGCCGTAAAACAATGCACAATACTACACTATACCTTATCATGTGATACTATATTACACTGTGCCTCGATATAGTATTCTATACTATACTACACCATACTATACCATACCATACTACACTATACTGTACTATACTATACTATACTATACTATACTATACTATACTATACTATACTATACTATATCAAACTATGCTAAGCTATTCTGCACTACACTATACTTAGCATATGAACTAGAAGTGTGTACTATCTTTTCGGCATCCTCTATAACCCAGGCGATTAGTGCCCTGGTGACAAGGTACCATATCAGGTTAGCCTGCCAGTGACCCGGATTCTGGTCCACGGCTTCTTGCTTCCTTATCATGGCGCGTGATGCAAAACATTTTAAGCGTAGCTACCAAACACTCGCTTGCAGTGGGGTCCACAGTAAAAGAAAACAGTAAGGCACGATTCAAAATGTCGGCTAAAGTAGTGCCGTATGTGTTGAGTGCGGTAGGTCGGGATTCCAAAATCTGGTATTCGGAACTACCGCGGGCACTCAACAGAGTGGTACATGTGCTTCAGGAGGCATTTTGCGAGCGAACGCAGTGCGCTCCCGGACTTCCTTTATCAGCGGACCCGACTGCGCACGCGTCAAGCATTTGCTCCGCAACAATTTATTCAGCCTGATGTATGCTTTGGCCGAGCCATAGAGCCAAAACCAAAAAAGAAAAGCATCAAACATTAATTTATTTATAGAAGAAAGGGGGGAGCGTGGCGTTTTTCCCCCTTTGACGTTCTGGATTATTGTTTGATAGCTCTTTAAAGTTGCCTGTAGTGTCCTTTTGAAAATACAGGTTTATAGGCGATCTTAATTTTGGTTTTCTATAGACATGAACCAAGGAATGTTCACCTTTCTGCTTATATTTGATTTCCAGGGTAGCTCTTGCTCCTATCTGCTGCTGCTAATGTTCTGTGACCTCTTATCTCAAAGTTGCATACCATGAAAAGGGCCGGTCTTCTTTCAATCTGAACTAAAACCTTTCGCAAAAGAAAACTGTCCCATACCAGTAGCTCCTTGTACACCTGCGTTCTGTCTGCCCTCCTTCGCCCAAGCCTCCTCCTCATCTGCAAAACCTCTTTTAGTGATGTCCCGTTTCCTCTCGTGAGGCTAACGCTATCGTCACAGCGCTACTTCCCTCTTCTCTACCCACCTATTTATGCCGCTCGTCTTTTCTTTGTGTCGTAGACCTCGCCAAATATAACGCACCAGATCAATGAAACATCTCGTTTACCGTCTCCCCGACTTTTAGGCCCTGTCTTTCCATTCTGCTTCATGCTCTAGTTCCTGGCCTCCTTTCGGAGGGAAATTAAAAATAAATGTCAAGCTCATTTTTTTTCGCTCTCTTTCTACACCTCTCTCTTCAAATGGGAGCACTGAAATGCCTGGAGGCGGCATCGCTTTGATCATGGGGATCCGAAAAAAGTGGAAGGCGTCCAATTGCATTGCGTAAACGAGCGAAGGTATTCACTCAGCACAGCTGTAGGCCCTTCACCAAGCACAGGAAAGTGCACGTATTGAGCTTCTTTCGAGGTATACCATACAAAAATGAAGAAAGTACGGCGGTCAAAACCTCAAACTAGGATCACGAACCGCGGCATGCGCGATGGAAATTTCGCTCGGGTTACTTGGTTTGGAAGTGCAGCTACTAGCCGCGTTTCGCAACGACCGATAAATAGCATGGCCCCGGTAAATGGCATGCACAGCGAACATGCTTTGAAGATTATAACAAGGCTTTGGTGATGTTAAATTCGTTTCGGTGAATAAGTGCTGCATATCTATAGGTTATGAATTTTCGACGCGTGATTACAGGTACGATGAGTCAATTAACTACTAATTAATACCACTTCTAATAAACTTGCGATTAAGGTAAATTACTAAGTTGCAAAAAGATTTGAAGGAATTTAGTTAGATTAAGGTAAAGATTATGGAATATTATAGTAGATTAAAATGGATTAAGGGAGATTAAGGTAGGGAACGTGCTGCCGTGTCGAATTGTGCACATGTATATAAAAGGCATTCGTCACAATAATAAGCCAGGGTTTCGCCTTCCCAGCACTTAAGCAGACTTAAGGGTCCCAAAAACACTCTGTCTATAACTTCTGGGAAAAAAGGTACAACACACTGTGCAGAAAACCCTTTCTTCTCTCCGGCTCCATGCACGTTGAAACCCAGTTCCGCTTTTCAAAAACTCTTCTCGACAAGCCGAGTGTACGCAAAATAGAGTCTCCCCGAAAAAAAAAAAAAGCACGTAAAATTGGATGTGAAATTTCGCCCACTACTCCAACTCACTTATCACTTTCTTACATTTATTTTGCTATAACAGTAGGTGATCTTGCATTCACGCTCTTTTTGTATCCACTGCAAAGCTTGAATATTCATATCGCCATACATCGGGGAGTCGTCGGGAAGCGCGTTACTTTGAAATCTTGTTCTTGTCCTTTCGTCTTTTCACCGACGTCGCTGCTCATTGATCCGCTCTCGTGTTTTTCATTTCTCCTCGCGACCAATTGTATCTCCTCGACTCATCCGCGAACACGAGGCTTCATTCAATTTCATTCACGTCTCCTCGTCCATATCCTTTTCTTACAATCTTCCGTACCACACCCGATTTTTTCTTCTCTCTCTCGATATAGTGAGCCGTATTCGAATTGATCTAAAGGTCAACTTCGCACCACACTCGCGCTGCGACTTGGGCCGCACTACCAAATGTTTCTATTCTTTTTGTCTCGGTTTCATCCCACAGCCTCTTCCACCGAAGCTTATCTTACATGCAGCAGAGTGGTCTAAATTTTTCCATCCACTCCGGCGAAGAGCAAACCAGGTAGGCGGCCCCGAAAATCGACTTTAACACTGACACATCCCTGTCGCCACTATTGTTTTGTTTCGATGTCCCCCTTTCCCATTCCAACGGCAAGATACGAGTTCTTTACTTATGACAGATACTTTACTTACGACAGTTTATTACCCTTAATTCTTACTTTTGCCTCGCCTCTTCCTGTCCGGAGGGATTTTTAAATTCTCATTTTCCATGTAAGACCCCCTTCCCTCTTATCGGGCTGTTTCAATATCGGTCGCCCTGACGATTTCTTTTTTTTTTCTTTTCATGTCCATTCTTTCTTCTTTCGCGAACTGGAGCTGCACATTAAGTGGTTTAATATCTGCAGCACATCGCCGCTTGTTTAAAATTCCCGCAGGGCGACGGAGGTCTTGTTTGTACACGTTTTTCTTATTTCACCGGTGCAGCCGTTGCGGTCTTCAGAGAAGCTTCTCTGACGTCTGGCGTCTGCATGACGTCTAGACGTCATGCAAGAAGACGAAATACGGTGGACGAAAGGAAACGTTAATCTGAGTGCGAGCGATAACGGCGAATAAGCAGTCCGCGTTTCCATATCCAGACGAGAAAATAGACGGAAGCTCACAACTAACGCGTACGTCTTGAAGGTAGTGAAGCGAAGCTGTACGCAACCTTCATGACCATAACGACGGTTCCACGATTGTCCACGATTGCAGCCGATTTTCTCCTCCTTCGCTCCCGCAAAAACCTTTACAGTACCTCTGTTGCCATAACGGCCAAGAAGAAGCAAATCGAAGAACCAGAACGAACGCACAGAACGCGCACACTTAAATTAGGTGCCCGCAGGAAAAACGTGTACCCAATCACGGGTTCTCTGTCGTGCAGGTGTCGTGTCGTGAATAAGCCCTTTGACTCTGAGGTATTAAGTCGTGGTCGTAGCCGAGTGGGTAAGCCGACTGAATCTAACTTCCTTGATGTACCAAACATAGGCCCGAATCGTGCCGCTGCCGCTGAATTCATTAGACCTCTTTACTGAATTTTGTGACGCCGGAATCAACGAGTTGCTAAATAGCTTCGCTGTAAAATACGCACCGTCAATTACAGAGACCGGAGCAGACGACACGAGGTCTAGCGCACCTACAGTGGCCGTGAAGAGATAATACAATTTTGCTCTGTTTAAAAGGAGTAGCCCCGGGAAATTCGCTCAGCTTCACTCTTGCCGCGAAAGACGGTTTTCTAACAGAAAAATTCAAAAAAACCCTCAACAAACTTCGAACTACTACATTTCACGCTACCCTAGCGCAGTATGGGCAGCCGTGACGCAATAAATACAGCACTAAAACACAGTTATAAGTGTGTAACTGCCCGTTATCATTCAAGTGATACGATCAAACGGAACCTGAGGTCCTCCCTGCTACCGCCCAGTGATGTTTCATCGCTGTGACGTAGGCGGGCGGCCGCAAATCGCACGAACGACATTCCTTGACGTCATAGAGAGGCTGCCGGAAAGTGTCTGGAGTGTTTCTACTGCTTCATCTGTTTCCTGCACATCTCCATTATTTCTTTGAAATTAGCGATGAAGTCGGTACAGTTGTTGTCCGGACAAAATTCTTTCACGTGAACCAAACTTGTGCTTTTTCTTCAAGGCCCCTTCAAGAACAAAGAACGTTAACATTCTTTGAGAGATGGTTTGGATGCGCCTACGATGAAATACCGCGCGTAGGCCGCATAGAAACTTTCAGTTTCTTCAAACAGATTAATTTAAAAGCGCCGTTGAGTCTGTCACTTGCGGTATGTGCTACTGCTCGGGTACGTATTACTTTGAAAGCATGACAGCAGCCACTGCAGGGTATGCGCCAGAGTTTAGGAGCTTGGCAATCAATCAATCAATCAATCAATCAATCAATCAATCAATCAATCAATCAATCAATCAATCAATCAATCAATCAATCAATCAATCAATCAATCAATCAATCAATCAATCAATCAATCAATTTATTAATATCTCAAAATGTTACCTGGGGGTTATATACACAAGGAGGTGCCAAGGTCGGAGACTGTAGCGGGACCTCCGAATAACGTGAGGCTTTGATTTTTGGGACGCCAAACGGCACGAGCTGCTTGAAGTAAAATAAATACAATAATTTCATTCAACGTTTACCGGCTAACGACGTTAGGTTTCAAGACGGGACGTCAGGTCTATACGCAATGTTTAAGAATATCCTTATTTCTGAGCTTAACGACAGGCCACGCAACGCTGAACTGGTTGTAGGTCGAGCTGCCGGTACCTTTTGATGGCGTTAGAATGATCAAAACGGGATGTTGTGACGAACGCCGAACCGCTGCATCCTCGCGCTGCCCGTTCCTTCTACAGCGCATCAACATTTGCACAAGCCAGTTATAAGCCACTAAATACGGCATGATTCACGATTAAGCCTTCATAAAGGAGCCGTCGCGAAGCAGGATTCGCTAATTTCAGGAGAAGCCGGCAGAGGTAGGTAATAGTGCTATCGCTCTAAAAAGGAAAATATTCATTAGTGGTCGCAACGGCGGCTTCCCCACAGAACCGCCATTTCCGTGGTGAAGTATCCTCTACAGGGCACGGACGCGCGCATTTTTTGCGGTCTCGCTCGTTCCCTCGAAACGCGGACGGTGATGGCGACAGGCAGCACGTATGGGCACACCCGAATACACATCCGAGAAAAGCTCGGCGGCGAAGCGCACTTTCAGGTCTGAAATTATGATTGCGCGCTAGACGCGTGCGTCCGGAGCGCGCGGTTTTCAAAGCACCGGCGAAGCGACGACCGGCGTTACTTATTCAGCGGAATACAAATCACCCGGGCAAATACGGATGCCTTCCCCCCGCTGTGCTTTCAGGCTTGGCTTGGCTCCGCGACGCACGGTTGAATGACTAGACCAGACCAGGTTCTCCGGCTGTTAGATCAATGATGCTGGTCCTTGCGCAGTCGGGTGCCCCAAATTTCAAGGATGAATGGAGCACTTTTATCATTTTTCGCCACCTCCTGTTTTTGTTTTATTTCTTGGGAATGGGGGCAAACCCAGTATTCTACCGGCCGTTACCAGTGAAGTGTGACAGAGAGCGAGAAAAGCTATTTGCAGTGAAGCTTTTGCGTGTGTGGGAGTGCCTATGTGGGTTGTTTTTACTAGAAGTACGCGTGCGCATAAAATGTTTGTATTTTTTCGTTTCCCGCGATTTTGATTAGCGTAACATTTTCGGCACAATGGCCTACTTTAGTCGTTTTCTTTTCTCATTTTGTAACTGGTCCAGCTCCAAATGTCGCAATTGTCAACTTTCTTGTCTTTACAGGACTTGCACACTTTTTATTTGTTTTTTCATATCAAGTCTTTATTATAGGATAAAAAATATAGAGAAAGAGTCCCATATTGATTCCCTGGAGTGGGACCTCTTTCATTGGGCATGCGTTGAGCAATCATCTCATTCAATATTTAAACGGTTGTCTTGCATCTTGGATCTCTCGTAAGATTCACACATCCCTATTTGGGCTGTAGCTGAATAAGAGATTCAACTGTTGTGAACGGTATCTGGCCAAAAATAAGTTAATGCTTTCAAGGATCCGCGTTGCATTATTGAGCAGGACATTCGTATTAACCGAGCTATTACCTCTGCGCGCTTGTACAAAACGGCAATGGCAGAAGGAGGCGGCAGAGGCCCCTGGGCACTAAACGTAGATCTCTTGGACTAGCTAAATAATCACTTATAGCGGAGAAGGCTTAAAATGACGTATAAACTATTTGGCTAAGCGCACGGAGCTTTTAAAGAGTCTTACTTGGCGTGCGTAAATGCGAAAAAATCCTTCTATCCCGCCACCCAACTGAAAATTAAATAATTGTTGAAAGATATTTTTACACAGGTAAAACCTTCCCAAACTACTAAATCTGGTAGCATAATTCATATTTGTCAACACTGGTCAGCAAAAGAAAAAAAACATTACGCGCATTTCAAGCAAAACATAAATACGTAACAGATGCTTGCATGTTGTTTTAAATAAATAAAATAAATATCGGCGTGGACGTAAGTTCTGCAATTGTAAACACATAAAATGCGTTAAAAAATACTTCAACCACAATTCTCAGATAACGAATGGCCGCCTACCATTGTCCCTGAAGAAGAAAGTGTATGAGAGCTGCATCTTACCGGTACTCACCGACGGGGCAGAAACTTGGAGGCTCACTAAGAGGGTTAAACTTAAACTGAGAAAGACTCAGCGCACAATGGAACGGAAGATTATAGGTGTAACATTAAGGGACAAGAAGAGAGCGGAGTGGGTCAGGGAACAAACGCGTGTTAAGGACATATTAGTAGAAATTAAGAAGAAGAAATGGACGTGGGCAGGGCATGTAATGCGAAGGCAAGATAACCGCTGGTCATTAAGGGCAGCAGACCGGATCCCTAGAGAAGGCAAGCGTTGCAGGGGGCGGTAGAAAGTTAGATGGGCAGATGAGATCAAGAAGTTTGCGGGGATAAATTGGTGGCAGTTGTGCACAGGACCGGGAAAATTGTAGATCCATGGGAGAGGCCTTTGCCCTGCAGGGGGCGTAGATAGGCTGGGGATGATAATGAAACCACATAATGGAAATAGCATCCGCCCCCACCTTCCACCCCCTCATGGCAGAATCCCAGGTCCAGCAGCAATGCATAGGTTCGAATAAACGCACGCGAGGACTGTAACGCGGGAAATTTGAAGTGGCGTGAGCGAACCTTCACCGTGTTTACCGTGCGCGGAGTAAGACAGGATGGGAAGAGTGTTAACGGCGGACGGCTGAGAGAAGATAGGCATTCACACGGCAGTGGCGGCAAAGGGCTATGTATTGTATTTGGACGACATTTGGAGAAAGGCGAGCAGAAAAGCGGCCATTTATTTTTTTACTTCACGCTTTGCGATAAGGGCGAACATAATTCGTACCGCTAGGTCCAGTGCCGCGTATCAAAATGAACAGTGCTCGGTATTATTTATTCATGACCCGAGAACAACACTAACTCTGATCTCGTCCTGCTGTCATCAATACCACGCAGTGGCGGTGACGCGCAAATCATGCACCGCTGCAGTAAACCATCTGCGTAAGAATGCTGCTTCGGTCTTATTCACTACCATTCAGGCAGGCTTAAAAAACGCCTCAGATTACGCCGAGTTTGAGTATTACGGCCACCTGCTTCTCAACTTCGATGGAGTTCCTCAAAGGTTACCTCACGGTTTGAGCGTTTCCCGGTTCAATCTGTATCAGTTTATTCCATTTAACAAACTTTTCCACATTTTCCCTAGCTCCGTTTTAATTCCCGTTTTCTTTTTGTTTCTACTCGGTTCATTGCTAAACGCTTTCGTGTTGTCATCGTTCTATTTTTATAGCCGTTTGGGATGCTCCCCTTATCGACATACTCTTTTGCTTTTCTTTTTTAGAGAAAACGAGGGCACAATTCCTTGCTGCCAAAGGACTGGCGGAAAGCAAAGTAACTCCTATCCACATTCGAAGCCAGACTATTCCCCAATCCGTTTGGTTTTAATTCTGGAAGGTACAATGACCAGTTCTATTTTTGGAGAGCGATCGCATGACAATCATCTTTTCTGATACAGGAAGGCCTTAAAGTTCGCGCACACATGCACGCTTACGGTACTCAGCTCCAGCGAGTCTGTGTGTCCTCTGAGCCGGTGAATGACGCATCACACTGTCTGCCCAAGATATTGCTACAACCGTGTTATCCAGCTTCTTGGCAGTCTAAAACTATACTTAGAAGCGAGCAGACGTACACTCGAGCGACCAATCATCTTTAGAAGCTCGATGCCAACAGCAAGGGTGCATGACCTTACCGCTCTTACGGGAAAACTTTCCGTGGCGCCCTCCTTCGAGTACTAAGACGTGCCTAGCTGGTTCGCGATGTTTCGAAGAAGCCAATCTCGGAATCCGGCTTAGCGGAGTGACTGTGCCGATGTTGTTATAGCAGATGCGGCCAACGCTGGTACCCCGAGGAGCGGTTTCAAAAGGATTACCTGCAATTTCTTTTTATTTGCGGGGTGTTGGGCTCTGGACGCGCTTTTTGGATGTTCGCCCCCGACTGCCAGGAAAGAATTGTTGCCGCGATTGCTTACTAATTAAAATTTGGTGAACAACTAGTGACTTTTCTGAGGGCCATCAAGTGGTCCTGAAGGGTGTCTACTGGTTGGTCCCCCAGTGATGAGTTACCATTTGTCATGACACATTGATGGTAGGCTACGAGTTCAACGCGCCACACACGCTTGCACTTGCTGCTCTGAATGTGCGATCGCTCGGTGCACATTCCCTCGATTTTGCACATGATTTCATTCTCAAAGATGTACGTCTTCTGTGCTTCTCGAAACATGGTCGGATGAACGCATCGAAGTGACCGGGTACACCGGCATCACACGTGCAAGGCCTTCTGGTATAGCAATCTATGCACAGGAACATTTGGCTTTCAAAACCATACGAGCTGTGGTCCCAAATCTCACAGAAAGACATCACCGATTGTGCGGATGTGTGCGGTGTAAATACCAGTGATGGAATCCTAATCTTCTCAGTTTACATCGTCTCCGGAACATCCAAAACAGACATTGAGAACTTTACCCGAAAATACTTTGCGCGGGTAAGACGGTGATTTCAATACTGACATTGTGAAACCCGCCAACAAGGACAGGTTTGTGTCGTTTGTCAGGGATACCTTTGGGCTGAAATTCTACAACCACTCGAATTAATCAACCCCGCCGAATAAATAGCGTTTGGATCTGGTCTCGGCCAAGAATGCAGCAAATGTGCTCGCGGAACCATTCACGGTCGACCACAGCGAGCAAAGAGCCATTATCCCTACCATTATACTAAGGTAATAATAAAATATATAAAATATACCCCCCTTAGCATGTGTGGTGTTCGCTGCAGCATCACTGGACATTCACGTTGGCAGAGCGGGATGGCAGCCATTTTTTTTTCCTTTTTCGTCTATGCATTAACTTCGCCGAGAATTCGCAAACTTGTCCTTGCTCCGCTGTGATCTTGCATCGCGAACTATGCCCGGTATCATAGACTAGTTTGTCTCAGGCAATCAGTGAAATTAAGTCGCAGAAGCAAAAAGGAACGAAACAAGCGCAGAAGTGGGCGTGAACGGCTCACCCGCAAATTCAGGAATCCTGAACTGCATACGCACGTGCGCTGATTTTTTCAGCGTTCTGCGTAGAAAGCGACTTTATGAGAGTGGCGTGAGGGTGCTGTACTTCTGACGGAAAGGACTGGTTAGGCGAAGACAAACAATACGGGGCCGAAAACAGAATTTCGCCTCTTTAGCACACGCCGCAAAGTGTAGAGAGCACTGGGTCCAGGCATATACACCTTTATCTCGGCCGCACACGCGTCTAGCATGTCAACTTTCTAGGTTGGTGGTACATGTCGAAAAACTATTTTTCTTGTAACAGTTTTCCACAGCAACCTCATACAACATATGAGAATGGCTTCGAGGCATTCATAACACACCAAAAAACAACCGGTGAGAGGTGCTGTTTGTGGGGCGTTGCTCCGGTCTTGTGAAACGCGATGACTCCATTTGCTCGTTTCCCTTCCAAATGAAATCGACCCAACATGACGCTGCGACACCGCGCCGCTCGCGTGAAATCGTTTAGAATTGCTTGTCTGTTGCTTTAAAGCGGCTATGCGGACAAAACACAACTGGGTTCAGTTTAAAATAACTGCCCTTTCGTAATTCGCTCGCCTCCATTCCAGCCACGAAGAACGTTTTTTAAACTAAAAGAAAAGAAATATTCAAAAACTTAATAACTTAGTGCTCATAGTGGCGTAATATGAGCAGGAGTCACGTAATATGGCGTAGCGCTAAAACAGTTATCAGGGTACTATATTGTGCTTTAGCAGTCAAGTGCAACGATCAAACGGAACTAAAGGACCCACTACAATCGCCCACTTACCTTTGATTGATAGTGAGGTTTAACCCGCCGACGCTGCACAGACAATGAGGCGCGCCGTAGTGTAGGACTCCGGATGAGTTTTGACCACCTGGGGATCTTTAACCTGCACCGAAATCTCGAACGCACGGGCGTTTTAGCACTTCACCTACATCAGAAAAGCGCCGCCGCGGCCGGGAATCGCACTCTCGTCCTCGTGCTCAGCAGCACAATGCCTTAGCCACTTAGCCACCGCGGCGGGTCGCGCAGTTACTTTTACTGGCGATGGCCAAGGTTAGCGAGAGCCCACCGCACAAACACGATTGTGCCTCGTCTAGAGAATTCACCGGAACGTGGCTGCGGAGCCATCACTGTTTCATCTGTTTTCTTACATAATGTGATTATTTGGTCGAAGTTACCGATAAAAGTGGTATCAGTGTTATCGGGAACAGAGAGACTTTTTAATAAACAAAAATTGTGTTTCCCTCCATGCCCCATTGATGGCCGTAGCCACGCCCGGGCTGCAGAGGCGCGTATGCGTCCGCGCAAGGAGCGAGCAGAGACTGCCGAAATATGAGGAAAAAAGAGGAAAGAGTAAGCACGGAAAAGGAAGAAGAGGGCTGAAGAGGAGGTGCATGTCTTTGTTGGCTCCAGTCGAGCAGCTCTGCGCATGCTCACCGCGCCTGGGCCTTGCTTAGAAACACAGACTAGTCCTCTTTCTTGCTGTCTCGGCATTCTTTCGCGCACGAGTCTTCACAGTCGCGGCTTTTCTTCAGTAACACTGCATCTAGTGCTTTCCCTCTCAAAGTAGCGGTTACCTGCCGGTGCACACAAAAATTTATCTTGCGACAGACGTAGTCAGACCACTCACCGAGGCTATGCGCATGCGCAGGAACAGCCCCATGCGCGCTCCTTCCGCCGTCGGAAGCCACTGTGGTGTGCATTTTTGGGAACCAGTTTCTCCGTTGCTGCTAACAGTTTCGAGGACTCAACTTAGCTTAAAGCATCCTTTACTACACATCGTTTTGTGGGGTCTCTTTAAAAGAAACAAAAAACGGGGTTCGTTGTAGCTCACGCTGTGGGCACCAGAAATATTTGCGCTTACTGGTCTTGAAAGTGGCTGTTTCTTCTATTGCGAATGACAGTTAATTTCGAGGCTTGCTAGAATTGCTTCCGAACAGAGTCGCACGGAAATGGGCTCTGCTTATACAGCGTGCGCCTATAAATTCAGACCTGTCGCGGCAGGTTTTTTTCTCTCTGTCTCTCTCTCTCTCTCTAGCTCCCTCTCTCTTCCTCTTTAACAACCTCTCTCTCTTTTGCGTGGCGGGGGTATGTACATCATCTCGGCTCAAATATTACAGCATCTCGGCTCAAATCCTTACCGACGCCAACCATGAATTAACTCCAGCTAAAACGCCAAGCAGAAACGGACGCAATAGGAACTCTCTGGTGGTCCTGTTAACCCGTGTCTCCGCTGCGAGCACCGATATTCGACGCTTTCGCCCGATTGCCGCGGCCGGATCGCAGCGCGAGTAAGTAGAGCAGCGGGACGAACTCTCGCTTGCATGGTTCCGGAGGCAGCCAGCAGCGCCGTGACGTGTCTCGTAAATATTGACGCTGTTCCGGAGCGCTGTTCCGGAGGAAGCTTTGCGCCCGACAGCGCAAGCCGATGGAACCGCAATAGCGAGAGCGGCTCGGTGCAGGTGTATTTCAGATGTGATAAGCAGCGGGACACGGAGAACACACGCGGACCACGGCTGAGGCGATGCTACTTTACCCATGTTTCAGCTGCCTGAATGCTCTGTACTGTTTCGACGACTCGGAGGAGGCTGCTGATTGCATGAAGTGGAGGATCGCGCCACGATTGACGGACGTTGCAAAAAATCTCCAGGATACAGTTACTCGACGTTGGTGAGTGAAGGGGAAAAATTACCGATAGCTTCAGCTGTCCATACTAAGAAATCGCCGCAGGTAGGCCCAAAGAGACCCTGCAACACGTTTTCCGAGTTTTTTAACACTAAATGCTTGCAGAACGTAGTCGACGAAAACATCCAGTACTTAGGTCGGGGATACGGAAAGTACCTATTCCAACAATTACTGCTCTATGCGCATCAGGTAACTTCTAAACTTGCTCAAAAGATTTTTTTTCTGTTTCCTGGTCTTGGCTAGCGTCACTAGACAAGCTTACAGAGTATCGGCACTCTTTCCTTCTATCGTTCCGTGCCGCCATCGTGATCATAGGTCAATTCGCCTCATGTGACATTTGTGTACACTGCGACGGGTCATGGGCACCGCCATTTTGTTGTTTATGCGTTTTCTGTCGGTAAACTGTGATGGTATCAGCTTGTCCTCCATGCTCTGCGGCTGCGCGTGACTGGCGTCGTTCCGAACGCGAATCAAAGAAACGTGCTTCGGAGCATTTCAGCTGCAGAAGTGTGTCCGAAAATGCTGTGTTGCTGCGTCTTCGGCAGTATTGTTTACAAATGACCTCGTCAAAGTTAGAGGCGAGGCCGCAGAAGCGGCAATCTGGCAACAATGATTAACGCCAAAATGGCCGCCGCTGCATACTTGCATCTTATCTAGTGACACCAGTCTTGGCGTTCTTCAACCGTTAGAATTACGGCATTACAGCGGTGTAGCGGTTATTGGTCGGCTTTCCTTCAGTTCGAATGAACGCATTCGGTAGCCACTTCGAAAAGACAGCCACGAAAGCAAGGATGGAACGGAAAGCGTATCCGCTGCGACGAGCAGATCACGCTGTGCCGCTTAGTCCTGGTGACAACTATAGCTTTCACAGTGCTTCAAGGCGCGAAGGACAAAGTGAAAGCGTTCATCGGAAGTGTTAAAGAGTCCCGTCCACCGCCATGCTCCAGAACAACCAATCACCGGGACCAAATGTGCGAATTGGGCGATTGGAGCGTCCGAGCATGCCAATAAATTTAAAAGAAAATAGAATTTGCGCAGGGACAACAGCTCTAATCCACAACCTGCCCTTTTGTCCCCGCGCAGTTTCCAGTTTTTACTCTGATCGCATGTGGGGCCTCGTCCTTCGCCATATTTGCGCATTTGGTCACGCTGATTGGTCGAACCGGAGCGTTGTGGTGAAGCCACCCGCGGCGATTTCGTACTGTCGAGTGATGATTCTTAAATAGGTAGGCGGTGTCACTCGACCGCGTTTAAAAGTGAGCAAAAAATCTGCAATAAATATGTGATGGCAAAATAAACCCGCGCAAGCTTTGATAGAAATATCAGGCCATGATCTCGACATCAAGCAACCTTACAAACTGATTCTGAGTTGCGATTCCCGAGCGCTGTCGCGCAGAGTGTAGTTGGCGTACTGGGCTTCTATTCCCGTTATACAATACCTTGGGTAGCCAATACAATGTACGCTCTTCAGACTATTAGCAACATTCTCGTGTAGTTAGGCGAAAGCGTTAAATGGCCCATTGAACAGGAAATGTGCAGTCCGGTCACCCATGCACCTTTTCCAGTCAGCTATGTTTCGTTAAGGGCCAAAGACGATGCACGCAATTTTTATGCAATAACTGTAAAGTTAGAGTGTGTACGCTTTAAATGCTAGCAGCAATTAATTAAAGAAGGCCACATTTCATTTTTTTTTTGCACACGTGCGTCACGCCATTTCACTTCACCACGTTAGAGTGAGGTGTACGCACTGGAGCGACGTTACAATGCAGAGAATTAAAACTTTGGGTATTCAGTTGAACGAGGGAATTTGTGAGACAGATTCGCGACTTTTCTACCGAGGATAAGTGCTACCAGTGAATATAATGTCTCAAAAGTTGCAGCACACTCTATTCAGATCGTGTCGATCGACCACAGCGGTAGCATACACACCCGACGTCGCGATGTATACCTTTAAACAAAACCGTTCAAAGTCTCCGTACAGACGAAGTCTTCGTACAGACGTAGTCTCTCACCATCCAAGCTGCAACGTGCGGATTCGTTCGCACCGCCGCTGCCCCTCCTCGTCGTTGTCGTTGGAACGGTAGCTCGATACGCGTGCTTTGGTGCAAAAGAGACTTTCTTTTGCTCCCTCTGAAGCGTTGTTCCCACTTACCGGACTCGGCACATGCAAGAGTGTGGCTACGTCAATTAAAAACCCCGCCAGTCTCTCTGCCCTCCCTCCTAACTGTTCTCCAACCTGGTTGTGATTCGCGAGCAAACATGGGGTCGCCGTGGAAGAGTTATATGCGTACACAGAACCACAGGATATTCCTGTTGCCTAGCAACATCAAGCTTGCATTTAAAGCAGATTACTGCTTAACCTGTTTGGCTAACCGTACAGACTAAACTTTTTCTCCCCCCTTTTGGCCAAAAAGGGTATAGCATAAGACGAAAAAAGGTGTTGGGAGCCCATTAAACCCCTTTTTTTGCACCACCCTTTTCTTAGCTCTAAAACTTTTTGTGTGAAAAAAAAATTGTTGATCAACTTCAAAATCCTTGCTTTTTCTTAGGGTGCTGAAAGGGTCTGGAAAAGGCGTTCAGCTGTTCATTAAATACGGCCATGCATGAATGTATAATTGCACTGTAAACAACAAGACATCCACCCTCGTCTACTCGTAAGAAATGTTGAAAAGCAAAAAAAAATTGTTCGTCTGCAATGATCACTCGTTTACATATACGCTGCGCCGCATGCTCCAAGTTCAGCTTCGGGACGTGAAATTTCATTTTGAACTTTTCAAAATTAAAAAAAAGTCTATATTTGTATGGCGACAAGGGTGTTGACCGACTGCAACACGCTTGATGTTCTGTAGGATGTTAAAACGGTGTGAAATAGATGTTCAGTCGCAAAAAAAGAACAGCGGACTTGGGGGTCGACTTAGTTTCTTCCGGTGTTGCTAAGTTTTGCTACGTTTGCTAGGCTTTTCGATGTTCTTGCCGATTTAGGATAAGCGCTGAGAAGTGAGGCCAAGTTTAACCAGATTTCACAAGGCTGTTGTTGTATTCGCTATCAGTGTGTCCCCTACACTGACGATGGATCCAAGCGGGAAACAGGCTAGGTCGACCCCCCTAGCAGCTTTTTCCAAAACCCAGCTTTTTTTTTTTTTTGCGTTTTAGAATCCCAAAATAGATTAGTACCTTTGAAATGGTATAGTAATAGGTGCGCATACGCTTGTGCCTTCTGTGATCACACTCGAACAGGCTCCAAACCCGGATTCACTGTTGTAATACCTTATCTGTGGTGGTGCACCCTTTACAGGGTGCGCTGTTCTTTTTCTCTGTCTTCATTTTGCTAACCCCACGAACATAGTTAAAGCTTAAACAGATTCACTTACAATAAATTATACCAAGTTATACTGTGTGAAACATCGTGAGGTACACAACATACTCCGCTTGTAGAAAATGTTCTGTCCGCCCATGTAAACGGGTATGTAATACCTCCAAAGTTGGAGGTCTCTTACACTCTTTTTCTCAGTTGGTGGTGTTTTTTTACACCCTTTTTTTTGCACCCTGTTTCTTAGTTTCCAACACACTAATTTGTAGCTTTACACCATTTTGGGAAAAGGGTGTTGCAACACCCTTTCCGAAGGTTGAGATGGCGGGGAATATTTGTTTGGTATTTAATAAAATTCTACGACATATTGAACATAATAACTACCTCGCGATTCAAATGTTTTTGCAAATGCCCATGCTGATTTGTATATACATTAACAATCATATTCCCGAAACTATCGCTAAATCATCTTTTTTTTGCGACAAGCCCACCGACTCTATCGGAGGACGTTCCTTTGCTGGCTATAAGAGCATAAAGAGCAGATGTATTTTCAAGTAAGTATGTATACACGCTGTCCACATGCATCCAATTGCTTTTCTTGCTCAATTCATTTGATGGTCAAGTGTGACTTTTATGGGCCTGCATGCCATGCTGCGCTCTTAGCCCATTTACACCATCACGCGTATCTCCGCTGTCCACACCCTTCTTTTAGGGTGTTGAGCAACCGAACACCCTTTTTCATCCTTACACCGTTTTTTTAGCCAAAAAACCTGTTAAAGGGGTCCTACATGGGACAAGATCCTTACACATTATTGGTCCAAAAATGGTGTAAGTTCGTTTAGTGTGTACGAACTGAGGAGTAATCAGAGCGTGCCTCGTAGACATGTGTTCCGCAGGGAAGAAAAAAATATCGACGAGCAATTCTCCTGGACTGGTAAATTACCAATTTTTTTTATTACAGAGAGGGCTGTCGCCTCGTGGTGTGAATAAAAGCGAGAGGAGAAGAGGAAACAAACAAACGGAGACACAGACAGACAAAAAGAGGAAGATAGAATAAGGATGGGGAAAGAAAAGAATTTGATGACGCTTAAGAAGAGGAGGGAGAAGATAGCGGGGGAGGTGTAACAAAATGAGGCAAGGAAGTGATGCCAAAAAATTCCTTAGTTCATTCCTCTTTGCCGGTTATCTTGCGGGTTAGCTATGACAGCAGACTTGAACGGTTCGTGGATAAGCCGTAGTAGCACCTAAATAAAAATAACGAACCCTTCTGAGTTGCATCCTTCGCAAGCCCTTTTTGCGAGGTGATTACCCGCGTTTGTATCCCTCTGATGACGCCATTTGGTTGGAGACATGTCATTATATGGAGTCTCTTCATAAAAGATACATTTTGGGCATTGACTTTAGGCATTTTCGGCTCGATCACTAGCCTAAAAAGACGCTTCAGGCGAGTCATCGATCCGAAAATCATGACGCCGTGCGGGAAGGCTCTTTCTGACATTTTTTTGTCTTTCCAAGTTTGCGCGACTGCGTATCTAGCAGATAGTATGTCATGCTCTACCTTGCTTGTCGTTTTTACGGATTATCCACATGTTGATTTTTTTACAAGGTTAATAAAAAGCATCAGGCTTAAACAATGCAGAAGCTGCCTGAGAAAACTAAAGCTGCGCCTACAGCATCACTGCAGTCAAGTGTGTGGGGATCCTGACACCCAGGCCATTGCGCGATCACTGGGTTTGTGGCCTTGCGCGGCGCTCTTCCCCTCTCTCCCCGAAATGCCGGCTCGTCTCGGCGCCACTGTGCACAGCCGAGCCGTCGTCTCAAACTCTTGCGTGAGGTGAAGCCTGCAGAGACCGTTGCGGCGATAAAACACTGTCACGCAGCGGGCGCTCCGCCCTGGTAGCGGAGCTAACCTCACCTCATTGGTCCGTTTGAACGATGCCCGAACCCGACTCTCGCCGGGACGCGAACGCGCGCCCTGCGCGGGGGTCCGTTCGGGGAGACGCTTCCAGGACGCCGAAGGCGTTGGCCGAAGGTATGTGACGCTTTCTTTACCAGCCGGCTGCAACTCTGTTGCGCCGGCGAAAGCCCACCAGCCCTTCCGGCTGCGGCCCGTGCCTAAGGCTGCTCCTGTTGCCCCTACGCTTGCATATAGTAAGGCCGTACCTACCACTCGACGATCACGCCGTGCGGTACGCGCCTGTGAGCGAATGGGCCCCGTCTCCCTCGCTGCTGCGAGCCGATCCGGCCAGCACGGCGATGCGCGCGCGCACAACGTGCGCGCACCCCGGAATTTGCCCTGACCGAAGAGCCCACTGGCTTTGCGCCGACGAAGCGCGCACACTTGCGCGTGGCGCCCCATCGCCCCTTTCACCTAACGGGAAGTACGTACCTGTACTGTAAATTATGTAATTGGGTCTGTAAAATATGTGACTAGAACGTTAGTATAAAATAAACGTCTTCCCTCCGTACCCTGGGCATATTCCTTTGTCGCCCCTTTCTCCACCTGCCCAACAGAGGCGGTGTTAAGTTGGCGCGACGGCGTTTCAGTATCGTGAGCGTGCTCAAATAGCTCGAACCCGCGGTGGTTCCTCGCAGTGTGCATGAATGCCTGCCTTGTGCAAAGCTAGCGTTATGCATATGGTGAGGTAGAGAGACCACAAGTGTAAGGCGCAAATTTCAAGGTGAACCAACGGACCTACAAACATTATCCCCCACACAATTATAGTACCACCGTCAAAGCGTCACCACCACACCCTACGCTACCCTCTATTCACTTTTCGCTCAAAACTGCCTTGACTGCTGGAATGCAGTCCTTTTTTAAGGTCAGGTTATATATTTTCCGCTCGAGCTCACCCTAGCACCTTTCGGCGTTCGGTAGCATGCGTTGCACACATTTGCTATCGTAAATCGCAGCGCTATCAACGGGACAATTGATTTTCAAATCTCTTCTGGCGAGTAACTACGAAATTCAATTCACCACTCGTTTCCCGCTCAGCGTGTTGTTCGGGAGAACACTAAACGCACTGCAAGGGCGGCACGTTTGGATGGGAGCATAGCGTGTCGCTTTTCGCTTCTGCTCCGACAAGCTATTTACGTCTCATTCTCATCTTTTCCCGGCCCTTCACGCGAGAGTCGCCTTATTTGCCGCGCAAACACACACAGTAGCGCAGCCGAGCGCTACCTTTCACCGGACGGCGCTCGGCAGCAGCAGCGGCTCAGATCAATACGACAAACACCGCTCTCCTGGGACGAGTCGTAGTGCAAGATGTTTCTGGTGAACTCGTCAGACCTTCGATGTTGCAGCATCCGATTCGTTCGCTGTTTACCGGGACGGCGACGTTTCCTTCATGTTTCGATGCTTCGTACCCTAGCGTTTCCTAAGTAGCTGAAGAAAGGCAGTCCTCATTTTGCTCATCGTACTACAGTTTCTCTTCAACCATCGTCCGGGCACGACTACAGCTTTTTTAACGGCGAAGCTATTTAGCAATTCCTTTATTCTGGCGTTTCACAAAACTCAGTATAACAGTATGAAGAAAATCACCCGCACCGGCAGGATGCAAACCTGCATCTGGTGGATCAACGGAGCTACGACAGTGGTCTTATCACTCGGCTGCGACTGTGGGGAGAGGAATCACGCCGCCTGCGCGGCACAGAACACGTGATAGTGTACACGTCACTACTGTGGGTGTAGTATAAGAGTGCGCGTTCAGTCAATTCGTTCTGCTGCTTCGATTTGCTTCTTCTTCGCCGTTATAGCAGCAAAGATGGAGTAAAGATCGTTTCGGCAGTTAAGAAGCAAATCGTCTGCAATCGTGGACTTACACCGTCGTTATGGTCGTGAAGGTTGCATACAACTTTGCCACCTTCAAGTCTTCAACGTAAGCGTGAGCTTCCTTCATTTTTTTCGACGCTTTGTACCCAGGGTATCCTAGCTAGATAGAAGAAAAGCAGTCTTAATTATTGTTCCGCCCTATAGTTTTTCTTCAGCCATCATCCGAGCACTAATTAAGTTTTTTTACGGCGCAGCTGTATATGGATAGGGCCCAGCAGATCGTGTACCGTGGTACAGCGAGTCTAGAGGAACAATGTTCAGCGTGCATAAAAACTTTCCTTACATAGAAAAGCTCCAGGGCCTCCATATATTGATATGACGGCTTATAATGCCCCAGCAACATTGTTTTCCCAGCTTTACACTTGTGTTTCAAAGCGAACACGATTTTAAAAGGATCGATGTAAGCTTGGTTTTTGTTATATGGCTTTCCCAGATGGTATGGTTCACAGCGCAGCATGGCCATCTACGGAGGTGGGAGAATTAAGCCCCACATTATAGTTCTCTCCACCACAACCGCGTCTTTACCGAGTCCTGTATACTTATCCCGCGTGGCGTCTTTCCCCGCCCCCTTACACTGCGCAATGCGGCGCGCTCTGCGGCAGCACCTGTGCGGCGCACTAGAGGTGGCGTGGTCTCTACCCATCAATCGCGCGTCCTTAGTCCGTGACGTTTTCGCCCATCAGCTCCATCAGCTTTTAGCTCTTTCAGCTTTAGTACTGCAGCCGCAACTTAACTAGCGCATGTCAGTCGTATCCACGACGGTCCCGCTACTTTAGAATAGGTCAGTCAATTGCGCATGACAGCGGCGTCTGCAAATTGGTTTGGCGGTGTGACCAATTTTTCTGGACAGACATTATCGATCCTGGGTACTTTGTAAGTAGGACTAAGATTGGAACTGTTGTTGATGAACTTTACTGAACCCATTCTGCGAATTGTCACCTTTCAGTTCTTTGCCCCCCAATCTTTACTTCCCTCCAGGGCATTATGGACTCTTCATAAAGTGTAGCACTCACTCACTCACTCACTCACTCACTCACTACTCACTCACTCACTCTCTTTTGGCGATGGTTTCTAACAATAGGCAATGTAGTCGAACCCCCTGAACCTTGCCCACATTTCCTCACCACTTTTCCTAGAAATGTAAAACGAGGGTGCAGAAAGTTCGGGGCAAATCTGAAGGCTGAATGACAGCGGTGAGGCGGCTGACACCACGACGCAAGCTATGTGAAAAGCAAAAAAAAAAAAAAAACGTTGCCCGCCGAACGAAAGCATATTTTCTAAAGGTACGCGCAACTTTCAGCTTTGAGGCACCAGGTTTATTCGCTACGCCTTTTTTCGTGGATGATAAATTCATGCGGAAGTCGATTCGAATGCTAATTGCCAGGGCCGCGCCAGCGGTCTAACGGCCGCTGCTGACGGACATAGACGAGGGGAAACTTCCCTACTTCGAACACACTGTCGTGACTAAGGAATTTGCCGTCTTTTTTACGAGCGAAATTTCTACCCGCCTTAATAGGTATTCCCTTTTCCACTTTACGAGTGGCAAATTTACAGAAATCTGAAGAAAAAACACGCAAAAGTATGTAAACAGTAACAACCCTCGTCGGTTCGTTTCAAAAAGCTTTACGAACCCGCGTTTTGTCTTGTAAATCCACCCCGCACCTTAGTCGTGCTCTCTATTCAATGGCGTCTTTCGAAATGGTCCTTTTTGCCGTCGAACAGTGAATAGTGACCAAATTTTTGCAGCCGCGTTGACAAGAAACGTTTTCGTCAACCTCAGTGGCCGTATTCCGCTACACGAAGGCAAATGAATAAAACGGTGTCCTCGACCACGTGAACGCCGTTTCAAGCAGTTTCTTTTTCATACCTTTCTTCTCTCTTCTCTTCTTCACTTTCTGTTCTCCCAAAGGTCTATAGCCTACAAGCCGTCAAACATTCCTCCCCGAGAGCCTTTCGCCGAGTGAAATATTCGCGTTTTTCAGTCGGCATCCGTAACTAAGGATGAATTCCGCGTTCCCCTACACTGAAATAACAGTTACCGGCGCCTTTCTGGATACTTTCTGTTCGCTCTCACTTATTGCGTTTTTACCGTATTCTCTAGCGTCTTGTTACAAGCTAGCGGCGGTTGCGTGGTCACACAGAAGGAACAAAATACCCCCTATGCGACGCATTTACTCGAGTGGTCGCGGGGAAGGGGATACGCTCCTTTTAAAACCCGCCATTAATGCGATATATACTCTTTGAAGATAATATATATATATACGATATATATATATATATATATATATATATATATTTTTATATATATATATATATATATATATATATATACACTTCAGGGTTAGCTTTTACGAAGCGCTTTTTTGCCTATGAAAGGAGGCTTCTTCCCCGCGCTAACGAGCTAAGAGGTCTTGAAAAGCTCGGGACGTATTCGCTGTCACGCTGCCCCGAGGGGTCGCTGAATAAATCCGTGAGGAGTATAAACACCCTAATGTCAATCCGATTATAGGTGATCTCCTGTTATAATGAAACAAAATTCGGCTGCTTATGTGACTGTGTTACCACTACGGGTGGATGCACTCTGATATAATCAACTCGTCGAGACCGCGGAACATTATTAACGATATGTGGTACTATCCAAAACGTTGTACCCTCTAATCGTTTGCTCTAATGCAAGCATTTCTGGAAAAAACAAATTGGTACCATTTAAAATACATTTTTTTAAATGTATTGCAGAGATTCCTTCTACTTTGTCGTGAATGGGCGACAACAATGGCACCAAGAATGTATAAGTATACATTCTTGTATATAAAAATATATTAAGATGCATATTTTGTGGGAAATGACAAGTTATGTTCGCTGCGAAAACCTATGCGGCCTTTTCCTGTTACGCCCAGGCGATGGCGTGTACCATACGTATGACTCTTCTGCTCGCTTTCGTCAGTCGTCATAATTTCACACGGCAGACATTTTTACACGGTCAGTTCATTAGTGTTGTGTAATGGGGCATTTCCAAATTAGATGAGTTCTATATAAAGCTTACTTCTAGAGAGTACACATTGATTCAAGAGCTGAATGTTCAGCTCTTTGAGCTATAAGAAAACCCCGTGTGTAGTAAAACCATATTTCAGTCCTAACTTGTTCCTTGTAACAGACGCCTGTAGTACACACCGCAACTAGAAAGACCTCCACTGAATTTCGTCAGATTCGGTTTGGTGTTTTTCTTCTTCCCTCTTTGTGACTCCGTAGTGTCATCGTGGCGTCGTTTTAGATACAATACGGCTCTTCCCTAAGAAAAGCGTGGCGCCCTGCGAGAAATAACAAGGTCGCACGGGACGCACCGGTTTCATCTGCGCCCTTACCGTGCTCCGAAGCCATTACTCCAGCGGCATCCATGGAGTAGAAAAAAATACAAGAGTGGGCGTAAGCTCAGTCCTTGCGGGCCACCCTTACGTTGAATAGCAGCAAGCTTTTTGGCCGTCTCAAATGCATAATAGGGGAATGCTTCCTCTGTGTGTATCACTCATGTGTGTTTCGCCAGTGTAGTGCGCCAAAGCAGCGAAGCGGAAATAACCTGTCGTGTTATACCGTATTTACGTTCCTGCGTTGCCTCGGGGGAAGAGTGGCAGATCACGTTAACTCGGCGCGTATAGGTCTCGAAAGCAAGTGCAAGTACACCCTTCTTTTTGGTCTGCGCCTGAGGCGATGGCGCTCCATTGTTCCCGATTCCGTGCGTCTTGCCTAATCAAGAGTAAACATGCGCCACCTGCCCTCCCCGCTCGTAATGCTCTTGAAGAGCCTTTTTTGGTGGGTGCCCGAGGGAAGACGATCGGTATGATGGTCGTTAGAGGCTGTTCCTTCCCAGCCTTTCTGGAGGTTGATGGTTCCTGTCTGACGGGCCTCGGCATTGATCCGTGATACCTCCCGACCGAGTAAACAATCGCCTTTTCCCCAAATGTATCGCACGATACGGGAATCGTGTTGGATGAATTACGAAAATCTTGCACACTACCGCAACGGCTCTAGCGAGCTCCAGTTTCAAAGGCACAGAGCATGCGCAACAAGGGCCCAATCATCCACTAGAGATTGAGAGGCGCGAACTATATGAACTCATGCAGCATTCACAGAATATAAATAGGGTTCGCGGTTGTTCTCCATTCGGGCACGACAGCACGGGGAATTTTATAATGCTCGCTTTTCGATCAAACCACACGTTAGGGAGGCTCGTTAACCTCCAACTCATAGGAAAGGTAATATACCTCATCATGATCATAGCACAGTTAGTTTAAAACGATTCCGCACCGCAGTGGATCATATTTGAGCGTGTTATTTTCACACCCATCCTAATTAATCGTCGTCGTCGTCGTCAAAATCATCACCGGAGGACCTCTCCCATGTTCCCCCAGCCACTACTGTCGCGCGCTGCCGTAATCCAGCCTTTGTCCCAGAATTGCCTCAATTCTTCCTCATATCGAGTCAATGGTCCGTTTCCACTTTTGTTCCACGGTATCTGAGGCAGGTACCCTCAGATGACGAATGGCAGACTACCATTGTCCCTGAAGAAGAAAGTGTATGACAGCTGCATCTTACCGGTACTCACCTACTTGGCAGAAACTTGGAGGCTCACTAAAAGAGTTCAACTTAAATTGAGGACGACTCAGAGAGCAATGGAATCGAAGATGATAGGTGTAACATAAAGGGACAAGAGAAGAGCGGAGTGGGTCAGGGAACAAGCGCGTGTTAAGGACACATTAGTGGAAATTAAGAAGACGAAATGGGTGTGGGAAGGGCATTCAATGCGAAGGCAAGATAACCGTTGGTCATTGAGGGTAGCAGAGTGGATCCCTAGAGAAGGCAAGCGTTGCAGGGGGTGGCAGAAAGTTAAATGGGCAGATGAGATCAAGAAGTTTCCGGGGACAAATTGGTGGCAGTTAGCACAGGACCGGGATAATTGTAGATCCATGGGAGAGGCCTCTGCCCTGCAGGGGGCGTAGAGAGGCTGCTGCTGCTGCTGATGATGATGATGATGATGATGATGATGATGATGATGATGGTGACGGTGGTGGTGGTGACGACGACGACGTGGACGACGATGATGATGATACGTAGCCACCCTTACCCTGATGGTCCCCCAATTCTCGAATCTCCACATCGTATGCCCATCGCAATTGTACTTGTTCCTCCCAACTTCAGCTATGATATCGTCCACCCGAGTTCTTCATCTGCTATGGGATGCTCGTTTGCTATCCCTAAGCGTTACTCTTATCATATTTTTTCATGGCTCCTTCCTTGGACTTGCGCAAGTTTTCCTTTGCACCCTCTTTTAATATATAACGAAGTATTGAAAGAGGCTGAGTGATGCTTCGTTTCATCCACCACTCGACAGATGGCGCTAAAGATCGTTTTCTTCTCTTTTATTTTGTATCCTGTGAAGTCTTGGATATAACGAGCTGGAGGTACGCTTTAATAACATCGGCAAACGTGGTACAGACGTGCACGTTTCTTCGAAGCCGGAATCATTTAGGTCGTGGAAAGATGACAAGAAAGAATGGAGGGGAAACCGAGGCCAACACACAAGCAATGATGTGATCGACAATTTCCGTCCATTTAGCCTCCGTGGATGGTTCGGCTAGCAATAACTCGTCGGCGTCGACATTGAAGGATTAATTATTGAACGTAGGCCCGGAAGTGGAGCCGTTCGTAAGCTTTCTCCTTAAAGCAGATGAGAAAAAAGGAAAGGCCGAGCGCTATATTTGGCGAGGACTTGAACGACAAAACCGGATCCCCACATATACTCGGACTGCTTTGGCACCGCGCGTTTCCCCGGCGTGACGATCGGTGAAATGAAGTCTAAAAAAAAAAATCTAATAATTTATTTGCCAGACGTATCAATCTTTCTCCTTGACGAAGCCTGTAGGGAGGGCGTGCTCCGACGTAGGTTACAAGCAGATGCTGAAACGTGGTAAACTCATCGCCACCCCAGCTAGTGTCTAAGCTGTTCACTTAAACACCATGTCCCAACGTCACTGGTTGTTTGTCAGTGGTGCCGCATCCATTTGTTTGCTTTCAAATTACGGGCTCAACCCCCAGCATGCAATGCATCCTAGAAACCACATTGAAAACAGCAACGCACTACGCGCAGTCATTACTTTGTAACGAAGGTGTCTACAGTAGCGCCATGCGCATTTAATCGGACTAATTGCAAATAACGGGCTCATTTCCCTAGTCCACTGCGTAATGGCATCCGCGGCGTCCACAGTGACGGGAAGATGGTGTTACATCAGTGACTAGAAATGTTACACCAGCTTTTGCCTCTCCCTGCCACCCATCGTCGCTTTAATCTCCACTTGACTTTGTTTCACTTTCCATCATGCGCAGCCGTGGAAAGTGAAATACACGAGAGGAGCACCGTCGCCATGAAATTTCTGGTTGAGTAACCTATGAACGTTTCCCGTCAAAATCAAATTCTGGAACTCCTTTAAATAAATTTCAAACAAATAAGCAGGAGGTCTCCCGTGCTCCGAGATGTTATTCCACATAGTCGGGTACAATTTAAGAACGAGAACTGAAGTTGCCCTGCGCCTCATCACTACAGCTGGTTGCTCTTCCACGATGCGCAAAAAGTGCATAGAACGTGTCACGTTGTCGTTTCCATGATTTTTGGAATTGATCTCCGTACAAATCACTTCAGCAACGACTAGGCGAGAAAAAGCAGGCGATTCCACGCATTGAGCGCAACCTTTTTTTCTAATTTTGAAGACGTGCACGTTGACGTTACGGACCCGTCGCTTTCGCGGAGTGATACAACACATAAGCTATTGTGGTTCTCAACTTGTACCCGTCTATACGGTATTGTTTTCGTAGCCGAATTACTTAGATTTAGCCAGCGCAATCGACAGTCAAAGAAACGTCGCTTATTCATGTTTCCTCCAAACTTCCAAATGCCCGCCAAGGGATATGAATAGCGACCCCTTTTTTTCATGCAAACGCACGTTTTTCTCTGGTACCAAAGATTTCTTGTCTCCTTTTGAGTTGGTTAGCCTATCATGCGCCTCGTGCAGCTCTGCACTCAACTTGGATCGAGACGATAGTGATGACACACTTTCGTTTTTTACGCCATTTTTTTCCGCCTTCCGCCAAGAAAGAACGGGACAGAGAAAAATGATTTCCGGGTCAACGCTAAAAGGCGCAGACACTCGGTAGTGCCACTTCGTCTTCGCATGTTATAAATTTGCTTAGTTGAAAGTTTTTGGGGAGGAGACGGTTCTTTAGGAAAGGAAGTTTCCGATACCGCGGCACAGTCTTCACACGAGCCATGTTCTTGCTCGGGAAACAGTCAGACAAAACTAAAGGACAGCGGTAGAAAGCAAGAGCACCGTAACGACTCAAAAAAAAAAAACTCCAATCGATAATGTCCGAGTGATGAATCGATAATGACCTGTTTTTCGGGGAGGCCATATATACCTTGTTAAAATGCTTATCGTTCTGTTGCCGCTACAAAAACACATCCACTATCTATATCAGCAAATTCAAATTCATAAATCCCATCCTCACGTCAAGCGACTTCGCGGATCCAGAACCGTAACGCAAGTTCTGCGTGCAAGAGAATTGTAGTGGTCGGCTCATACCGCCTCCAAGACATCATTTAAAGTGGCGTAAGCCGCCACAAGGTAAGACGGCTGTTCAACCTGGAATGACTGTCTGAGCACAATTAATCTGCCGTGTACAAACAGTCGATACAGACGGAAGCCCTGAGAGAGAGAAAGAAATCGTACAGAAAATAGCCATCAAGTGGGAAGCACTGAAGCACTCTAAAGTTCTCAACAGTAGAACAACTCCTTTATTGAACGTCAAAAGTGTGCTGACCGTGCGTGCTTATGACGGTGAATCGTGGTGCGGAAACTCGGCACCTCGAAGGTAGAGAATTACGTCAGCCGGAAAAGCCACTCAGCGCCAGGAAGCGGCCGACACGAATTAGGAGCGAACCCCGTGGAGGAAATTCTAGTAAACAAGCAAATAGAGTGGTTCCTGGTGCAGGACACACAAGGGACACGGTAAGAGACAGGTAAACCAAGCGAGTAACAATGACATACGAAGAAAGCGCCTGAAGGAGGTGGAAAAGGAGAACTGCGGTGACGGGATGAGTTATAGAAAATAGAGGAAAAGGTAGGGATTAGATTTTCGCGGCATAGCAGCGAGCGATTCTAAGTGTTCCAGGAGGGCCATTTTCGCGAGAAGGGGCACCAAGCCCTTTCGACGATTGTGTCTGATTGTATGCCACTGACGATGAAAATTATTGCAATGGGTTGTGGTGGTAGTTTTCTGGTGGTGGGGATGATAGGGACGATGACGATGATGATTATAAGAATGTCAGGCAACACCTTAGCTCTGAGAAGGTGAAGTGAAAAATTGGGACTGCGATGACGCTCGCGGCATTTTTCATGTACTTGTACACTTCAACCATTAGCCTTCCCGGCATAAATCGATTTGAACAGTTAAATGGCAAGAACGAAACAAAGATTAATAGTGCTTGCCCGATGTTGAACTTGAAGCCCGGGATTCGACCACAATTTGAAACTAATGGCCAGAAAGCGCTCACTCACGAGGCAAAAACATCTCGCCGCCACTTGCAGTATCCCGGCGGAATATTTTAACCACGGTGGCGTTTGTTGCGCCAGATCCACACTTTCAACATCACCATCTTACTTCTATGTCCGTAACATGGTAGGTGGCGCGCAATCCCTTACCCACCTCTCTATACCCTTTCTGTAACAGCTCAGAGAACTTCACTGTGCGCACGATGCCCGTCGCATTTACAGTTTCACTACAATTCATCGAGTCCCGTGACCTATTGGAAAAGTTTGTTTGGTAGTATATATGTAGCAACAAAAAGGGCAGAATATCACGCCCCTTTCACGGTTCTTATTCCTTATACCACAAAATAACGCAGGCTTCAACTGTCAAATTTAATAACGTGAACACATTTTTTGTGGGCTGAAAATGGCTGCTCTATGCTCTGTTGCCGCAAACCCAGCCGCTCGAACCTAGCCGTGGGCGGCTTCGCTGTAAAAGGAACATTAAAAGGAAAAAGGAACCTGAAACCTGAACCTCCCCAGCATGTAATCCATGAACGTGGCTTTGCTGAACACGGATGCCGGGAGCGCTGCACTGATGTGCTGAACGGGCTAAGTACTGCCAAATCCGTACAGGATGCATTGAATCAGTTATTGGCTGGAAGAGGAAGACCCGGCGTTGTAATGGGTTCAAGCCCAACACTCGCATTTAGTTCGACGCCGCACAAAACACAATATGCACCAACCTTATTCATTGGTTGTACCAGGGCTTTCTTACGCTCCAACATATAATCCCTCCAGATAAGAAGAGAGAGAGAGAGAGAGAGAGAGAGAGAGAGATCGAGAGATGAGAAGAGAGAGAGAGAGAGAGAGAGAGAGAGAGAGAGATTTAGAGAGAGAGAGACGTTATTTGGGTTAATGTTACTACTATTGGTTTGACTCTTTAGGTCCTGGAAAGTCTTTTCAGGCCTTTCCACCCCTTGCAGCAATGATGGCGAGGAAAAGTTCGGTGAAATGATTTCTCATCAGCGACCGTACCTTTTACTTTCCCCTGGGGATATTTTCCAGTTGCGTGTAGTAGCTACCTCATTTGGGGTGCTTTTCAATCCTTCGCCTTTGTTTCGTTGATTAAAGTGCGGGACTTCTCTGAAGCACATATGATGTCTAGCTGCGGAGAGATTCCAGAGCGCGGTTCTACATTGTTGCTATTTCCCCGTGCTTATCAAAGATCTCGAAACTTCAATTATAAAAGGCCCTGTCCTGCTTTATTTAACAGTCCCCTAAAAAAATATTTTTTGTGTAGTTTAGGTTATGAAGTTAGTGCCGACATCTCCGCCAAAGTTTCGCCAGAGAAACATCGGTGTCTCCTAACAAACGAAAGTGCTGGAATTTTTTTAACCCCGAATTCTACATCGTGTGATTCTGGCCCAAAATAATCCACCCACCCGAACATTAGGTTTAAGAAAATTCCTTATGGAGCGACTCGTGAGTTTTAGAATTGTCACATGGATATAAGGAACGTATGCCCAAAAGCCGTTGCCGGGCATTGCCGCTCGCTCTTCTGTTATAGCGACTGTTTGCTTTGCTCGCACAAACAATATGTTGCTTTCAGCAGGATGCAAAAACCCGAATTTGTAGGTTAAGTCACGCGTAGCTAGTCGCCAGTGAAAGTAGGGCACTAGTGTGCGCGCGCCTGTGCGTCTGTCTGTACGCGGAGGCGCACGTCATTCGAGAACGACACAGCGCGCATTGCTCGTCATTCAGGCCTGCCTCTCATGTCGTGCAGTTCGCAACAACGCTGTTTGATGCTCCACTTGATGCGCGTCGGTCGATACGCCTTCCCCATATACCTCCTTCCCCATAGCTCTTTCCTGGTGGCCAGTCACGCCAAAAACAGGGGGAAGGGAGAATTCAGGGTAATGAAGGCGTGCATGCAGGCGGCTGAAACCACCACCACAAACTCACAATGCCTCACGCCTTCCGTTCCAACCAGTCCAATCATCGTTGACAGGTCTGTTATCACCTCGTTTTTCCGACAGCACCTTCCATTACGTCATGAGCAGTGAAGTAGCGGCACTCGCGTCATTTCGTCGCTCTCACAAGCGGCTTCAAGGCCTTCTCGGGGCTTCGACGGTGTAGCGACACAATTGCTCGTCTCAGCAGAGGCGTCGACCGCTTCTTATAATGACGACATCGGCGGCCACCACGTCGGGATGTGGCGACGTAGAAGGGTCGAGGATGTCGACAGAAGAGGGGAAGACCCGGGATGGGATGGAGACCGCGGGTGAGGTCGTTACGCATACAGTGACCGACACGCGCGCCTTTCCGCAAACGAGAAAATTCGGGCACCCCTCTTTCCAGGGGGATGACACGTTTGTATGGGCACGTTGGTAGGGAAGGGCCATTTGGGTTACCGATATGGCGGAGCCAGGCGAAGGGGAATGAGACTGCGTAAACAAATAAAAGGGGAGACGAAACCTGGAAACGGCGACAATGAGTAGAGCGAGGAGAACGCGAGAAGAATACGCGACTCAGTGCGCTCGTAGGCAAGCACCTTCGCGTAACGATGGCTGCGTTGTCTTTGCGCACTCAAAGCATTGTATTTCATGTTTTATGCAAGACACTGGCAGTGCACGTACGTACGACACGCACGCACACACACACACACACACACACACACACACACACACACCACACACACACAAACACGCACGCACACATACAAACACAAACGCACGCACACACACACACACACACACAACACACACACACAGCCGCACACACACCACACACACAACACACACACACACGCGCACACACAACACACACGCACACACACACACACACGCACACACACACACACACACACACACACACACACACACACACACACACACACACACACACACACGCACACACACACACACACACACACACACACGCACACACACACACACACACACAACACACACACACAACACACGCAAAATACGCAGCACGCACGGACGCAGCTTCGGCCCAGTGCGTGTTTTATCCCCCAATTTCATCTCTGAATCTTTGTATCTTTATACCACCACCTTTGGTCGCACAACTAGTACGTATAAGACACATAAGTTGAGTTCTCTAAATGGTTCGTCGGGGCGGGTGATAAGCGGGAGCGTTTCTTCATCGACGAATGATTTCGGAAGGTGTTTTCTGGAGCCACGCGTACATCGCGCATGTTATAAACCAAAATCGATGCGCGTGGTATAACTGAAGACAAACGAACCGAGGCGCATCGGAGCCTCGTGCACTGACGAAGGGACAACGATGAGGCACGGCCTTCGAACGGCGGCGGCGGACACACAAAAAGACTTCCTACTCCGATGGCGCCTCGACGGTGTGTACGGTCAGATCTGGCCAGCACACTTCCGGCGCAATAGCTGACCTTTCTTCCAGTTTTTCTCCCGCGCGTTTCTTCTCCCGGGCTGTTTTCCCCCGTTCCACCCTCTAAACCGAAGCAAACAAAGAACGGCGAGTGCTTCACCCAAACTTCCTCTCGTAGTCTCCGCAAGAGAGAGAGAGAGAGAGAGAGAGAGAGAGAGAGAGAGAGAGAGAACACGGCGTGAGGTCGGGGTCGCCGAATTAGGTTTGTTTGCATTTCGGGACGCGGAGCAGAGGGCGACTCCGGGGAACGTTCCTCGCGGAACTGCAGGAAAAGGCGTTTCTTTTTCGCACCGTTCCGCATTTTTAGACAGGACGTGAGAGGGGTCAGCCCTTCGGCACCTATCGCGGCGGGAGCGGACGTTCGCTCACTCGGGAAAAAAAAGTGTGCCGGTGCAGAGTGCGTATTAGTGTGTGCTAGTTTGCGACTCAGCTTTGAAGGGTAAAACGGAACGCGCCGCTTTCTTTTGACTATCGACCACGGCGGTGTACGTTTGCGAAAATAACCGGCGATTCCTGAGTGTACAACTTCGTTCGCAAAATTGCGGGGGGGGGGGGGGGAAGATTTTCGCAGTGAGGAGGCTGTTGTGCCTCTCTAAGTGGGGTTGTATGAAACGCGCTAGCTATGTTTTCTGCATCAGACTCGCGCATAATAAGTTAACAATGCTTGTCAGTACAATGCGTGTCAGTACTAACGGCGAGCGTCAGTACTTCGCCTGGGAAATCGGCAAAACTATGTCGGAAGCGTCCAGGCTACGAGAGGGAAGCCAGCTAGAGCCGAGGATAGCTTGCGGTGGAGACAAAGGGAAGAAGAAGACGCTACACGTCCCTCTTTTACGGTCAAAGCGCCTCAGAAATAAACCACAAATAAGTGCACGGCAGCGTGCCTGCTCCGTGTCCTGGCGGGAGATGTCCACGTGGATTACTCAAGTACTGCAGATTCGAGGCCTCGCTGTGAGCACGTGGACAGCCAGCTGCCAATAACGTGCACACCCCACTAGGGGCAGAAGAAAAAACCCAAGCAAAAGCACAGCAACTCGCTTCACTTTGTCCTCCTAGGGGATAACCGCGCACGAATTACTAAAGGCGGCTTATCCAAGGCCACGTCGGGGACACGTGCACAGGTATCTGCAAATCACGTGCACACTGCCGGTCGGTGCATCACCCCAGCAAGCCCCGGGTGCAACGTGAACAAGACCGGCAAAAGACGCGGTCTTGGCGTGCCCAGTAGACTATTCCGCAACCCGCGTTCACGAAGGGAAACGTCAATATAATTTTTATCCGTGGATGTATTTATGCACGATAAGCAAACAGCGAGAAGCAGTGAATAACTTCTACTTTGTGGTCATCGTACTGCAAAATATAATAAACAACAGAGGCACCGAGAAAATTGAATCAGTTGCTTCCCACAGACCAAAAGCAGAAAGTACAAACAAAAATCAAATCACGAGAAACTTTGGCGTACCCACGAACCGTCTCAAAAACCCACGAACCGTCTCAAAACAAGATGTCAGTGCTCGACGTTCAGTATTTTTTCCTCCTATAGCGCTCTCTCGGTGTTCTGGCACCTCTCAGAACTAGTAAACCAACCAAAAAGGCCGGAGGAAGACGATGAATAGGGATGAGGCGAAAGAAAGAAGACAGCATAACGGGGCAGCTCGAACTACAACCTAAACTCGGACTGGTTCATGTCTGCCGTCTTCGACAGCGCAGGCTCGTCTCGGTGATAGCGTGCCCAGCGTTCATCGAAGCCGCCCGTCAGCTGGCAGGGAACCGCCCTCTGCATCTCCCTGCCACGCCGTCCTCCCCGGGTTGTTGTTTTATCAGGCATCTCTCTTCTTCCTATCGTCCTTCTCCTCTTTATTTCCTTTTCTATCCCCCTGCTTCAGGTCGGTGTTCAGTGGATTCGTTCGAAAGATGCTGTCCATAACCAAGTCGAGAGGAAGTCAACAAAATATTAGAATGCTCGAGTCTCCTGTAATTTTTCAATTCCTTTAACGTTTGTTTCGTGTTTCCGCATCCCGAAACCAGATGAAATTCATGCGGAAATTAATTTCCTCATGGCTGTCCCCCTTTCTTCCCTCCAGAAATAGAATTTCAACAGCATCCGCGAAAGTGCGGAGCTTGATGAATGCAATGCTCATAGCCCACTTGACGACTGACAGCGGCGTAAGAAAAATTGATTCGGAGGAAAGTATTGACCGCTTTATATTTAATTTCCCCCGGTATGCTGTTTATATGTTGTACACGTTCATTCGGTTGTAAAGGAATGAGATGGTGGTTCAGGTAATTTGCACAGCGAGCAGTTTGTTCAGGTACTGAGCCGTAAAGTGCAAGACCCCGAAAATATGATGCTGGTGTAAGGTCGTTCTTTCGAAGCCATGGTGACTAAAGTGATTTGTTGTAGAAACGGTGCCGCTCGGGCCATTGTGACGTCACAGAATGACGGGGAAAACGAAAATAATACCAAGCAGGAGATCCCGGCGAATGAGCAGAGTTCATAAAATGTCGGCCGAAACGAGTATATTGCTTGTAGCATGACGTAGTCACGCTGTTCGAATATATTTAAACGCTTTTTATTTACTTCATAACATTGGCAACTGTGTACATCCTAGACGGCTTTTATTGCACGCCATTCACCGACATATCAAATGATTCTCTGTAAATCGTGCTTCACCGCAGGCTACCTCATTATGAGAGAAAGCCACCTTCACGAAGGAGGTCACGACGGTGTTCAAGGCAAACAAAAAAACGTTCTTTTAGAGATTTTTGACTTATAAACTATTACCTGTTTGTTAATCGAATACTAGCTATTAAGGGCCTCCCAGGGGATTGACTGTGACCGGATAGGGTATTGGCCGCACACTTCGAGGGGTCAGGGCAGGAAGCTGAATGTAAATTGAAAGCATGTAGTGCATGAGAGAATTTAAACCCACAGGCGCCTCTTTAATGTTGCGAAATTACTACATGAATAGTCTACAATATGCGAACAGTCCCGTAACAAAAGGTAACCAAGGCATGTCTGCGGCAATACGAGCCACGACAGTAATTTGCCGTAAATACCCTTTTGTCGAATCTTTCCCGACATCATCCTCGCAACATAGCCGGTAATATAAAATCTCAGCGACGCCCTGCTTTGTTTACACTTCCTGCTTACGACTCTGCCTTCGCGCTTTTCCCGCCTGCCTCACAAATTTATGCGTGGCTAAGCCCCACGGTCTTGCGGCCGGCGAACTCGCTGTGACGCATCCAGTGAACACGCAGCGTGCCACTCGGATTTCATTTTCGGCGCTGCGGCAGCAGCTCTGCACTCGATCAGGAGATAAGGTGTCCGCACCATTTCGCATCGCGGGCTGGCTCATAAGGTTACCTTTGTTGTCCCAGGCTGAACATATGCTGCGCCAACGCTTCGCCACCGGGGCCCCGGAACGACGATCGCGAACGCAAACACCGAAGTACATGGAGAAGCAGCCCGGCCTATCCACCAGTGGCTCGGATTCCTCTTGCGAGAACGCGGGTGCGACCACGGCCATCACGTTGCGAGCGCGTTCACGCACTGACCTCGAACACGGAGCGGTCTTTTTTAAAGCAAAGCTTTTTACCTCTACCCCACAAGGGTTCTTTCGCGACCGTTGGTGTCACCAGAAAACTCGAGCGAACAAATAAAAGAATGCACTGGCAGCGCCGGGAATCGAACCGGAACTAATAGTCTAACAAAGCGAGAGCCCGT
Organism: Haemaphysalis longicornis; assembly: GCA_013339765.2. Classification (NCBI taxonomy): domain Eukaryota; kingdom Metazoa; phylum Arthropoda; class Arachnida; order Ixodida; family Ixodidae; genus Haemaphysalis; species Haemaphysalis longicornis. Next base: position 28,911,688 of record CM023457.1, read on the forward strand.
TGTCTTACCGATTTAGCTACGAGGCCACGCGAAGACGGGGAAGACAGGTGGTGTACTCACCAAGCACATCTACGGGTTTACCCCCTGCGTTCTCGCTGAATGCCACGTGAAAGCGTCACGCGACCACTAACGACCATCTAGCGGCCCTGTGCACACCTTGCTCATGTGCTAAGAGTTACAAAAATTAAAGGAAGCTTTAAAGGAATCCATGACATGAAAATTGCATGAAAATTAAAGGAATGCATGACATCTCACTTCTAGTACGCCAATGTGCTAAAGCATGTGGCCTCCAGTGTTCGCGTAAAAAATCACAGCTCCTTGTCGTCCGCCCTCACGCCAAATCAAGGAATACATTCAAATACTCCTTGATGGCCAGCCCATTCCACTCCAAGCCCCAGCATCAAGATCCTGGGCCTACATCTCGAGGCTAACACCAAGAGTGTCGTCTCCTTGCAGCGCCTCAAAAACAGCATTAATCAAATCATACACCTGATCAGGCGAGTTACCACCAAGAAGTGTGGCCTATAGGAATCCCGTACCTTTCGATTAATTGAAGCTTTTGCCCTCTCGAGAGTCACTTACGTCAACCCCGTGTCTTCTTCTGAACAAGGAAGACATAGAAATGCTTTATATAATGATTAGAAAGGCGGTCGAGCAGGCCATTGTCTTCTCATGAGTGCGTTTACACACAGGCTGCTTAGCACGGGGCTCCACAACACGGTGGAAGAGCTGATAGAAGGCCATCTTTCTAACCAGAAGGTCCGACTCAGAAGTGCGGTGGGTAACCGCATGCTTCACCAGATTGGCTGGGCATCCCAGAATGTCACTCCGCTTGACGTACTCCCAGACTCTTGGCGACTAAAACTAAAGATGCTCCCCTTTGCTTAGAAATATGAACCCCTCACACGACGAGGGTCACCGAAAAGCACGGGCTCAAGCGCTAAACACCACCCTCGGTGGGGATCATACAGTTATCTACACAGACGCCTCCAACATCGAGGGAAGCAATACGCGATCATCGTACTAACTCCAGAACCAAACTCCTTGCGTGTACCTCGCTTAGGACCCAAGAAATGACGGCAGCGAAGAGGCAGCCATCACCCTGGCTCTCACTCAACCAGGGGTTCGGAGGATGGTCACCGATTCCCAGCAAGCCCACTGGAATTACCAGTCGGGTTGGGTGTCCTGACTGCACTGCGCGTGCTAAAAAACCACTCCCCAAACGGTTCCATTCAGCTCATCTGGACACCCCCTCACGCTTCAATGGAGGGCAACAAATACGCCCACCCAACAAGCCTGCGCTTTTACCTCTCGTGTTATGGAGCTGCACGAGGACGGTCTCACGTTCAGGGAGATAACCCAGCATTATCGCCTTCTGCAACAGACCGTACCTTCGCTTTACCCTGACCTTTCCACAGAACAACAAACTACCCTACGGCTCATACAATCCGGCTCCTTCCCACAGCCTACGCGTCTTCACCTAATGCATGCGAATCGCTCCGACACTGAAAGTAAATTTTGCTCAGAAGTAGGAACACTCCGCCCCGTAATCGGGGTGTGCGACTTTAGCCCTGAGCACCCTCCTCTCTTTCCGTCAACTACCCAACAAGAGCAATGGGAGATGCTGCTGTCCGGGACCTCTCTACCTACCCCCCTTCAGCGGGTGGACAGAACCGAGGCCGCGCGGACTGCATATGGGCCCCACAGAAAAAGGAATCACTCACCGGGGCTGCACTCTGGGCTGTTCAGAAATCTGAACAGAAGTATTTCTTCCTCCTCCACCTCCTCCTCCGTCTCTGCCGCAAATCTCGTTGCCTCCGTCCGCGGCGCAGAGACGGAAAGTCAGATCGTCTAACACCGTGTGGGAGCTTACTTTAATTTTATAAAAAAAAAATTCCACTCTTGTGCTACACCAACACAACTCAACCAACCACCGTTCATGCATCATGCATTGATTTAACCTTATAAAAAATATCTCTTTGAAGTAATAAATGGTGTGGTTAAGTGCATTTCACTTCTCTCTGATTTTGCTATTTATAGAGCGATGTGAGTGGATTTAAGTGACGTCGTATGGGTAATCGTTGTGGGTGCCGTTTACAGCTTTGCTTTCCAACCACATTCACGGGGTGGATTGGCGCGATTTTTTTTTAAGCGCCTCTCCCTGCGAACAAATAATTACACCATGTGGATTCGCTACCATGCGGGTGTCACGCTGCCAAGGTTTATTACGCTAAATAACCCATCAATATTGTTCAGTAACAGTTCGGAAACAAATAGCTCACACAATATTTTTGAGTTCAAGTTTAGGTCAGGTTGGCGTTATATTATTATAACCGAAGGTTGATTTGCTGCTTCTTGTACATCATTCAACATTACTTGAGGAAGAATACGATAGAAGAGGACATAACGTCGTCGTGTCTCTTCTCTTGTATCCCCCTCGCCTTCAAGCGCAATTTATTGATGTAGGTTTGGCCCGGTTAAGTTACGTTACAAAGAACGAAGTAGTCCGGACGGGGATTGCTTTATTGCAGACGCCGTTGGACGCCGCTTTAGTGGAAAGTTTATAGTACCGCCGACAGAAACTCTAGACACAGCGGAAAAATAAACAATCCAGGATCCAATGTTTTCTTGTCTCGGTATTGGCTCGCAGCATCCGGCGGCTGGTCGAAGCTGGAATCGTCAAGCTATGGCGGACCCGGGCCACGAGCGACGTCAGCCGCGGTGGCGATCCATCGCCGTCTTCGGCAGGACCCGATCAGGCTTTCACGTGGGGCTTTGCTGACGTCTACACAGTGTTCGTGCTGTGGCTTGCCGGCACTGGCATCTCCAGCCTCGTCTTCTTCATCTAGCTGGAAATGCCACACACCGAAGAGCTGTCCATAAAGCTGGCCGCCACGGCGGCAACGAGGAACCGCCAGAGGTGGCGCACCAGACGTGCCGTCCGCTCTGCGCGAACACCCTGAGATGGCGCTGGTGAAGTCTAAATTAACCTAAGTGCAGCATGCTCGATCAGGTAATCAAGTTCCGTGAAGTGGAAGTGCGCTATTTAATATTAATATTGCGTCGGCCCCGCATTCCGTTTATTGTAGGAGAAATAGGAAGATTAACCTGCGTGAGACCTGTGAAAATGATTTCTTCATAGATTTCGTAAAAGATCAACGGGCAAGGATTAGGCTTGTTGTATTGTGTGACGTCAAACCGTCCTGTCGCGGCTTCTGAGTGGGCTGTGCGAACAGGAAGTAAGAAAAAATTGCCAAAAGGTTTGGGGGGTATTTCGAAATGGCACGGGCGATATGCGCTGTCCTTCGGATATCTAAGCAAGTACGTTGACATTACAGAAATGTTGATCTTTTCAGAAGCGACCGTTGCGACGACTACGAATTTCGTCACGTGCATTCGTAATCTACATAAAAAAGTAAATATGGACGCTAGGTATTCCCAGCATGCATGATCAGAAAGTCGGCAACCATCCGAATCGATAAAGACAGTGAATGAACTGCTTCTAGCGTACACACTTCCCTTCCCCTACGGACGTTTCCTAGTGCACCATTTAAGGGAGGAGGAGGAATAAACGTGCTTCTAAAGTTGTCAGCCTTGGGGAAGAGTCCTCATTCCAGGACCCTTGAGTCCGTCCGTCTTCTTGGGCTCACTGCACCATTCAAAGCTGGTCGTCAGGGTCCGAGCTGGACAGTGCTGTCCCCAAGTTAGGCTCACGTTCGAAGTTTTCAGTCATACCTGGTGCACGCCCAGTAACTGAATGCACCGACCCGGCTCGGCTAGGCCTGACGATAAATAACCCGATTGTGCAAGGATTTGAGCGTTTTGTGTGTAGGTATTTCTGGGTAATTACAGTCGGGCGCTTCTACTACGTTGCCCTGTTTTAGAACTTCGAACACGAGCATCAGCAGGCCTAGGGATGAATTGGCTACGCTCAACACAAAAAACCTGCCCCTTTGAAGACGAGACAACAAATTTGGAAAATAGGACATGACCTCCTTTTTCTTAATAACCACCCTCATCAATTCCACAGCATCGTTTTCCAACCCCCCCCTGCTGAAACGTTCCGTATATACAGAATTATGGGAATACGGAGTTCATGCGGATTATGCCACCCCCAGCACACCGAAAGTAGATGTTAGTATAAAAAACAGGGAATCACATTAGTGTGCGCAATAAAAACGTTTGGCACAGGTTTAGTGTTTTTATCTTCAATAATAAGCAAAATGACGCTCCGTATGTTTTCGGTATACTCCGTATATACGGAATTCATACGGACAATGATTTGGCGGTTCTAGTAAACTTACAGACATAAAATTGGTGTCAAATTTTTGGATAAGTATGCCTATTTCGTTCAAGTGTTTTTTAAAAAAATTTCGTCTTTTGTTGCGGCTTTGTGTCATTCTACGAAAGTACTCCGTATTCCCATATTTCCGTATGTACGAAACTTTTCAGGAGGCCCCTTCTTGTCATCTTCTATAGTTGAAGCCGCCATCGACCTGACATTCATGCTGATCCTACATCGAATGTTATAATCCAATAACTATTCCACGTGCGTGCACGACACCCGACAACCCGTATTTGCGGGTAACCACGTGTGATTGTCCCAATCACCAAAATGTGGGATCATGTCATTGTTTAGATTGTTATGTAATGTGTTAGTTCTAATAAACTTTTAGTTATGAGATCAGCGCTGTGCCATCATTTCTCCGATGTGTCCTGTTTCCTTTCCGCTGCCTTTGACATGTTAACTTCAACCAACTAGCCCAATGTGCAGTCCTTCTACATAAACGCAAGTTTTAAGATTAACGAAATTATCCTTTCTCAGGTTTCAGTTCTGGAATAGCTTCAGTCAATTCAAAGAGTTAAAAAGTTCGTATACCATAAATGTTTACGGTGGCATTAAAAGAACGCTGGCACTTTTTGTCTTTTTACTTCCCTTATCAAACACTTGATCACAAATAGAGACGAAAAGGAGGAAAAACTCCCACCTCCCCTCGCGGAAACCCCTGTGTAGATGCGACGCATAGGGGTTCACGTGGCAGCGTTGGAAAGCGGAGGAACGGCGCTGGAACGATTAAGCGGAGCGACGCAGGCACCGCGTTTTATAGCGCGCATAACGGTGAGGGGACGCGCCGGCGCCAGTGCGTCTGCCGCTGCTAGGACGCAACACAATCCAACACAACCACTTTAATCCAATCCAATCTAAATCCAATCCACCAAGCCAAGCCAATCCAAAACAATCCAATCGAATACATCCAATGCCCCTCGCGAGAGAGTGTTCGCTATCGGAGAGGAGAGGGGGTGAGCGGCGGGGAGCGCAGCTCGCGCGGCGAGGAGAATGGGGAGGGGCGGACGCCGACGACAACGCCGACGACGCCGGATGCAGGGACAAGGCGAGTGAATGAGATGCAGTCGCATCTAAAAGGTGATGATAAAGGGAGCAGAATATTAAACGATCACGTCCTCTCTGCCGATTTTGTATAAGACAACGGATACCTTTTCTATTCAATTGCAACATCGAGGTCTTGGTTAGCACCTTTCACTAAATATTTTCACACGGATACCACCCAATATTTCTATAGTGCTACCCAATCGCACTCTGTTTCAATTAGTCCTCTTTAGGTTTGCGTAATGTCATCAAATACATAGCTACAAGGTAGGTACCAGGCACGCAGCTTAAGTCATCGTCCAAACCCAGTCATATATCTGAGCAAGGAGCACTCGGTTGCGTAATCAGTTGGAGACAGTGGAAAGCTTGGCGAAAATCCTGAGTGTCCACCAGGGATGTCGAAAGGTCTACTGCTCGAGTTTATGAGGTCCCACTTGTGATGACGGGCAGACAAGACCCGAAGTACGCACTAAGAATTAAGAGGGCTTGACTCATGCAGGAGTTCTAAAGGCTCAAAACCAAAAACTGATCTTCCCAGCCGATGTCTTGGGCCACCAACGCTGTGGCTTGCAGTCTGAGGAACGCCCTGGACCAGTTCTGGTGCTTCCCAATGGCACTCTTGTAATTTGGGGGCCAGAACACAAATTTGAAGACATGGTCCAACAAGATGGTTAGAGGCATCAACCGCGATGGTCGCCACGCAGCAAACAGCAGCTTGGGGAGAAAAAAACCGACTGTATAGGT